>VXCM01001718.1:125835-149897 GCA_014773175.1 Lucifuga dentata
CCCCCCCCATTCTAACATCCACCTGCTTCCCTTATCCACTTATATTCCCTTTCTTTTCTTTTCCTTACCTGCTTGTCATTCTTTTTTTCCCTCTGTTCTTCTGTACCCTCCTTCCTCGTCGTACCTGCCACCTGTCCCACGTTTCCTCTAACTTCCTCACAGCTTCACTGATCCCGGACTTTTTTTAGTTTAGTTAGTTAGCGGCAGTACAAACTTTGCGTGAAGAAAGGATTAAAGATAGAAAAAGAATCCAGGCGGTCCAGGTTGCTCATTTGGCGGTGACAGCTGGACCGAGTGTCAGATGGCAGTTTTCATCACATCTGTGCAATCACATTCTCTCTTTTTGCTTTATTTCCTTCATAATAACTCAAGCAGATTTGTTTTTCTCTGCTAACTAACTGAGCAGTGCAAGCATGTCATATTTAATTTCGGCACTTTATTGAACTTGGAGAACACCTAAATTTAGCAGAAAGTAATGAAGAAATTTAATCGAGTATTGAACTACGACTACTATTGAAGTAGATTTATGAAGCATTTTTTACTCGAGTATATTTTTGAAATTTTATACATCTACATTATACTTCTACTTTTACTCCACTACATTTATCTGACTGTAGTTGCTACTTTCTTTACATATTAAAGGGCCATACCACCCATTTTGCATGTTTGAGCCTAATACAATATATTCAATTTTCATACATGTAACGTTACTGACAATCATTTCCCAAAGCATACTACTGGAACGGTGAATTAAAAATGTTTTTCCTACCTTCCAGACCTCCATTGGTTTCAGTTCATTCTGCTATTAAAATCAACTTGTTGATATTTGAAACGTTCTTGGGATAGGTAATCCATCATCACCAACAAGATTTTTTAGGTTTTTTAGAAGTTACGTAATTTTAGTGTTTAAGCTCAATAAAAAGCGCGGAGTGAATGTAACTATTGAATGTAACTACTGTGTAACTATTAGCAGGAGAAACATGGATTTTTAAGGTGGGTGTATCACTTGAATATTTGATTTTGAAAGATTAAGAGATTTAGCAAAATATCAGGAAAGCTGAAATACAGTTTTATCCTTTGGAAATGATTGTCAGTAACATGTATGAAAACTGAATATATTAGGCTCAAACATGCAGAATGGTCCTTTAAGCTTTTTTTTTTTTTTTTTTAAATGCTAACTATGTCTAAATGATCATGATAGCCATGATTAGCAGCCCAGCGTTGGAGCCCCACAAAAAGGATCACGAGCTAAATCTGAGCAGACACAAGATGATTAACAGGAAATTAAAGCAGAAAAAAAAAGTAGAAAAAATTTTACCACTCATAATTTTTTATTTTTTTCTGGTTTCTTTCGCTAATCTTTGCTTTTACCTTGTGAAATATCTTTTCAGATTTCTATAAAAAATAACTTCAATGAAACAATCTGAGAAGGAAAAATAAATCTTTGCTGGATTTGCTCACATCTTACAGACATACAAATCTTTTTATGAGTTCATAACCCTAAAAGTTTGTTTAAACCATTAAACAGTTTATAAAGTTTACATGTAGCTCTCACATGAACTATAAATATATAAAAATCTGAAACGAGCCAATTGATGAGTACTTTTATTTTGTGATACTTAAATATATTTCACTTAAAATAGAATACAAGTTTGATTGAAGGACTTTTAATTGTAAATCAGAACCTGTTCATTGCCGTATTTCTACATTTACTTATTTAAAAGTATTTAAATATTGTACTGAAGAAAAGCAGCTTAACTCTGTTTTTCTCTTTTACTTATTCTTATGAAATAAACAGACTTATTGTTGAACATCAGAGAATCGTTTGGCTCTGGCTTCACGACTTGAATTTCGCTTTGCTTTTCTCGTGATCTTTGACTCCGGCATCATCCGGTCTTTGCCTCAGTTATTTAAATATGTTTTAGCCGTAGACAGGGATAATGTCAGATTCTATTTACGACCACTCATCTTCTCAACAGGTTTCTTTATCTCTATTTCTCTCTCTCTCAGTCTGTAACACTGCAAAAGAAGAGGTGAAACTCAAACCACGGGTCCCTTTCATGCCTTCAGCAGCTGAAAAAAAAAAAAAAAGCAGCACAGACAAGGTTGAATGTAATTAAATCTTCCACTCTGCTAAACCAAACATTTGATCAGGGAACCTTAATAATTTCTTTCTTTGAAAATGAATTGATGGCTGTTTCATGGGCTGAGATATTTTGGATTAACATAATAATGTCATATCTGTGGGCTAACTTTTAGCCATTCAAGTCACAAGGGGGGGAGGGGGGGTTAATTCATTAAAAAAAACATGCTAACTATACAGCTTCATGCTAAATAAGCACTGCAGTAATTGAAGCTTATTCATAGTGCGTCCCTTATGTTAAATAGCCCTTGTCACAGTACCGTCACGTCATTGTAAGGGCCGTCTCAACGAAAATATGCATGTTAATGAGCTGCTTCATATACAGCCGTGTTTGATGCTGCCTCCTCTGGCATCAAACCAAAATCAGCGTATTTAACTGGCAAAGGAAATACTCAAATTCTGTAGAGCTCAGCGTTTTAAAAGAGTATCACAGAAACTACAACTTCTCTCAATTGCAGATCACACTCTTTATTAGTCGTGTACATGGGAAGTACTGACATGACAATTCCATACCGCTTCAGAGTCTGAGGGCTTCTGCTGGCTGATTGCGTGTTGAAGACGTCAGAGAGGCTCTGGGCTTCCTGTCTGAGCTTAGCTGTTATTTGTTAAAGGACCGTACTGTCCATTTTGCATGTTTGAGCCTAATATATTAAATTTTCATACATGTAACATTACTGACAATCATTTCCCAAAGCATACTACTGGAACGGTGAATTAAAAATGTTTTTCCTACCTTCCAGACCTCCATTGGTTTCAGTTCATTCTGCTATTAAAATCAACTTGTTGATACTGTAAACGTTCTTGGGATAGGTAATCCATCATCACCAACAAGACGTGTATTCAGGTTTTTTTAGAAGTTATGTAATTTTAGTGTTTAAGCTCAATAAAAAGCGTGGAGTGAATGTATGCCTCCACCGGGGAATATAGTCCCAAAAGAAGACCTGCGTTTATGGAAAAATTTAAAGGACCGTGACTTCATAAGGCTGTGTAACTATTAGCAGGAGAAACATGGATTTTTAAGGTGGGTGTATCACTTGAATATTTGATTTTGAAAGATTAAGAGATTTAGCAAAATATCAGGAAAGCTGAAATACGGTTTTATCCTTTGGGAAATGATTGTCAGTAACGTAACATGTATGAAAACTGAATATATTAGGCTCAAACATGCAAAATGGGTGGTATGGTCCTTTAATCTTGGAACCACTTGTGCCATCCACAAGGATAGCTTTCATAATTTATTTAGAAAACATGTCTGTATGTTCAGCACAGTCACGGGTATATAATTATTATCATTTAGGAGACAAATCTTAGACTTAGGAGGACAGTTCAGGAGCTAGTCACGAGGATGAGAAAACCTTGACCTTATGACCTCCGAACCTGGGGGCTAGACACGATCAGACATGGCATACAGGAATACTACAGGAATAGAATGATACATAGAGTATAAGGGTTAACAAATTGAATAAATTAATTTCTAGAGTATATGAAAAATAATATGCAGTAATACAAAAGGTAATATGCAGTACATTCACTTTATTTATTAATCATCAGCACATTTGAGGCACATTTAATACCACTCAGATTTCATTCTGATGAAATGTACCAGCAGACTGAAGCAGGTCTTACTTTTTTTGCATGATGATGTGTTTTATGAAACGTTACCCGGCATGCAAATGAGGAAATACTATTGTCACGCCTCTTTCTTTGGAAATGATAAGAGACGTCGTTAAAAGCCATTTATGAATGAGAGAACAAGGTTGCATGATGCCGTTTGCCCGTGTCGACACGTTAAATGTAGCGCTGAGTTTTATGAATCACCCCTGAGGTTTTGAAGAAAAAGTTAAAGCCTCATTTTAATTTTCTCATGCACTTTTGAGGCCCATGCCAGATTTTTTTAAACTATCTCTCTCTCTCTCACACACACACACACCACACACACACAAACACACACACACACGCACATATTACATGGCTTATCTGGATTGGTGATTTGCCCGGAGCTGCACTGTCATGCTTTGCATGTTCAGGAGAGCTCCATCATGAAACATCCCCTGCCCTCAGTTTTATGAAAGTAAATTGATTTGTGTGTAAAGTAGCGTCAAAGTGAATGGACGTTCCACCTCAGATGGGCCTGAGTCTCAACCGCCTTTCATCTGATATGAGAGGATTAATTGCCAGGAGTCAAATGTTGATGTGTTATACTGCACATCAGCCGTGAAATAGGTGGTAATGCATTATCAATGAGGCCAAGTGTAAACATAGCAGATGTTACCAGGAAGCCAGTCAATAGCGGATGTTTCTTTCTAATGTGAAGGCATAATTACAACAGGAGGGAGCCGAGTATCCAAAACAGCAGCAGATGTACTTCAGTTGAAAAATCCTGCAGAAGTTGAGCTGCATTAAGTCGCTGATATTCACAGCGTGGATGCTCATCCGAGTGGATAGCCCAACTTTTCCCTTGCCCAGAAACTTTTAAATGGGTTTGATAATGCATGCAGGGCATCTAATAAATACTAATGACAAGACCAGACATTAGCAGGAATGGGCTCCTCTCTCCAACTCATTATTCCAGAGAGCTTGCATCAGGCTTAGCATGTGTAGATATATAATTCTTCTTTGACTTAGACTAATGATAATGGCCTGAATTGCAATCAGAGATCTTTGCAGGCTCGTGGTGCGCTCACTCTGAGCCTGACAGTCTTAAAGTCTTCCTTAGCAAAGACGTGATGGCGCGCCAAAACAGCAGTACACCATCGTCAATTCTGTTTTCCGTTTTTGTTGTTTGGGGCTGCAGCTGTGAGTTACGGCATTGATCGTCTCATTGCTCTCCTCTTTCATAATGTTTTTTTCTGCAGAGTGTCTTTAAAAAGCGCCGTCTCAGACTTATAGTTAGGGCGTTTTCACACCTACGTGATTTCAGTCAGACTTGGGTTTGTTTCTCCTCTGGATACGGTTCGTTTAGGCGTGTCTGAACGCAGCAATTGCACTTTGGCATCGATGAAAACAACCACGCCAAGACCGTTTTGAGGAGGTGGACTCACTTTGTTTATAGTCTGAATATAATCTACACCAGTTCTAAGCAAATGACAGGATGATGTATTGATTTGTTGATTGATGTCGTAGCAGAGAAGGTTAGGCATGCATGGTTAACATTAAAGGACTGTACCATCATTTTGCATGTTTGAGCCTAATATATTCAGTTTTCATACATGTTATGTTACTGACAATCATTTCCCAAAGGATAAAACCATATTTCAGCTTTCCTGATATTTTGCAAAATCTCTTAATCTTTCAAAATCAAATATTCAAGCGATACACCCACCTTAAAAATCCATGTTTCTCCTGCTAATAGTTACACAGCCTTATGAAGTCACGGTCCTTTAAATTTTTCCATAAACGCAGGTCTTCTTTTGGGACTATATTCCCCGGTGGAGGCATACATTCACTCCACGCTTTTTATTGAGCTTAAACACTAAAATTACATAACTTCTAAAAAAACCTGAATACACGTCTTGTTGGTGATGATGGATTACCTATCCCAAGAACGTTTACAGTATCAACAAGTTGATTTTAATAGCAGAATGAACTGAAACCAATGGAGGTCTGGAAGGTAGGAAAAACATTTTTAATTCACTGTTCCAGTAGTATGCTTAGGGAAATGATTGTCAGTAACGTTACATGTATGAAAATTTAATATATTAGGCTCAAACATGCAAAATGGTGGTATGGTCCTTTAAGTAAATTACATTTTCGGTAGCAAATCCATTGGATTTGAAAAGTTCATAACATGTTAATATTACGTGACGCTGAATACACGCTCCGTTTTCCTGTTCATGTCTTCTGCACATAAAGTGAAGCAACACATGTTGTTCAGAAGTCAAATTCAGCTTCTGCTGGCATAGTTTTGTTTGGTGTTTTTGACCCAAATGATGACTATGACGAGGAGAGCGTCCCAATTCTGTCTTTGTTTCATATTATTTAGTTATCCCGGTATAGTAAAGTTTTTCCTCTTTTGATTTTCATTCTCGTACCTGCAGGTATTTCTGGCCGGTGATGGAGTGAGTGTTCTCACGTGACTTTTCTGATATATTTTGGTTCGATTGCGTTTTTTTTTCTGATTGAAACCGAACCAAACCAAATGCTAAATTCAACTTAGTCGCTGATTTGGACAATTCAACAGACTACAGGTCTAAAAATGCCCTTAGATTGTAAGTTTACAAGGACATTTCCACCGTATACAAGCAGGAACACGAGTCCAGATTGTTTTCAGTCCCTGGAGAGGAAGAGAAGGAAACAGACAGATGTAAAGGGAAGAAAGGAGGAGGAGGAGGGGAAAAATGAGATGAAATGCAAAGATTAGGGGCCTAATTTGCGGTACGATGCGCCGTGTGAGCTCATCTCAGGTGTGCAGTCTGCTGAGAAGACTTCCACATGCTACGTAGCCTCAGCGCTAACCTTTCTGCTCCAGCTGCCATGACTTTCACAAAGTTACCCAGTAAACACACCTTGTCTTCAGGGGATGTTGTGACATTTATCTTAAGCTGCGCTGGGGACATGGGAATGATTTTATTTTTTATATATTTTTTTGTGTGTGTGTATGTATGTGTGTGTATGAGTGTGTACTTCAGCTGCCCTGCTGTTTAGGGTCAACTTGGAGATAAAGTAAATCCCATTGTGGCAGGTATCGCTGATGTGCAAGCATGTACCAAACCCAAGCCCATAAACATGGTCTGGGTGTAAGACAAGCCTGGCAGCTTAGCCACATTCTCGCACACACACCAACACACACACACACACACACACACATACACTCAGCCATGAAGTCCTAANCTCGCACACACACCAACACACACACACACACACACACACATACACTCAGCCATGAAGTCCTAAATGTAGAGGGCAGACAAGGGCTCAGCACAGCAGAGACCGCTGGTTCAAGAGTTCAGGACTGGAGTCGAGGGCAGCAGAGGGCACAGTAATGACATAACGATACTGGTAGTTGGCTGTTAAATAAAATTATAACTTTATTTTAGAGATATTTACACTTTAAATACTCCTCATTTAAAGGACCATACCGGCCATTTTGCATGTTTGAGCCTAATATATTCAGTTTTCATACATGTTATGTTACTGACAAGTGATACACCCACCTTAAAAATCCATGTTTCTCCTGCTAATAGTTACACAGCCTTATGAAGTCACGGTCCTTTAAATTTTTCCATAAACGCAGGTCTTCTTTTGGGACTATATTCCCCGGTGGAGGCATACATTCACTCCACGCTTTTTATTGAGCTTAAACACTAAAATTACATAACTTCTAAAAAAACCTGAATACACGTCTTGTTGGTGATGATGGATTACCTATCCCAAGAACGTTTACAGTATCAACAAGTTGATTTTAATAGCAGAATGAACTGAAACCAATGGAGGTCTGGAAGGTAGGAAAAACATTTTTAATTCACCGTTCCAGTAGTATGCTTTGGGAAATGATTGTCAGTAACGTTACATGTATGAAAATTGAATATACTGTATTAGGCTCCAACATGCAAAATGGACGGTATGGTCCTTTAAAGCATGATCTTATTTTTTGTTTCACACCTTTAAAGGAACAGTTCAACTAAATTAGCAGTCACTCCATTTACCTGAAGACGATACTCATATTACTTCAGACAGAATGAAAAGGATTTTGTTATTTGCCAACATGAGACACGGCTTAATAGATAAAATTTTGTTATTTTGCTGTGATTATAAAACATATTGTTGGTCTGTTACTCTGATTAAGACAACACTGCTTTCTGTCTGATTATAGTGTGTAAATGATGTTAAAAAAAATAATTTATTCCCTTAATCAGCGTATAATCAAACTTTTAAAGTGTGTATTTTTCTGTGTCAGATAAAACAAAAAGTCAAAGAAGAAGCAGAAGGTTTCTATGTTCATCACCTTTAAAAAAAAACCAAAAAGAAAAACCAGGATGTCATGTCTTGGAAGCAGAATGATTCTGTTTACTACTTCTGGCATGGCGCAGCGCACGACATGAAATATTAAATAAATAAACCCTGTACTTTTGGAGCCAAGGAGCATCAGTTGTGCTGGGGGAGTTGAGTTATTGCAGCAGCATGCTCTGCTGCCTCACAGTAAACCTCCTAACACCTCAGAACGCTGCTAACGCCTCCCAACCGCCGCCTCGCATCTCTGCAGCCCCGCGTCCTGAAAATCTCCGTGTTCCTATAAAAAGTCACCTAAGGACTTACATGTGACTCTTTGTGTTTGTTACCTCTGTGCACGTGATCACCAGCGTTTGTTTGTTAGCAGGATATCCCGGTAGATTTGGATGAAATTGGATGAAACAGACAGATAATGTCGAGAGGGAGACGTGATTACATTTTGGAGAGATTGTATTCTGGAACCAAGATCCAGAAGAAGTGTTTTTATTTAGCTTATAAAATCAATGGTAATTGCCCAATTTCAATAAAAAAAATTAGTGTAGTGGCTTTTTTTTTTTCAAAAGAAAATATGCTTATTAATTATAAATGCTGAGGATGCATGCTCTCTTCTTTACTTGATTGTGTTTTACAACCGTTCAATCTGAGTATTTTGACTTAAATATTGTATTTTGAGAGTTTTTCTGTAGTAACTGTAGTAGCTTTGTGCTCCAGTCAGGCAGAAGTCTGACCTGAAATGCCAGCGTGGACGGCGGTCTGCATGACCGTACGCCTGGACACAGATTTGCTCATTCTCGTCGTGATGTTTCTGTTGAAGGTCAGATTCGTTCTCTGCGAGCAGCTGAAACAGAAACCATGGAGTACAACTTAGCGGCAGAAAGCTGTGTTTGTAGTACTGCACATCTCTCAGCACTGACAGCAGAGCTGCATTTGCATGCATGGCAGCACGCTGCAGCGAGCATGCTCAGTCAGGCCTCCCCGGTGATTTAGGGAGGAAACAGGTGGAGCAGATGCTCTCGGTAAAGTTGCGTTCATCCTGCACACACACGTCCTGCGTCCAGATGATTCATTTCACTCAGTTAGCTTTGTTTTCTCACAGGGGTTTAAAATGTGGGTTACACAGAACTCTGGCCCTTACAGTAATTTTTATAAAGTAGTAACTTAGCACTTTAATTAAAGGGAAGATGGAGCAGTTTTTGCACACCCACTCACTTCTAATCAAATCCACTCTGTTATCTCCACCAGCCAGCCAATCTCCATAAGCGTAGCATTGTTATTTCTATTATTCATTTATGACATTGTTTTGCCTGCAGCCATGTGTCTGAGTGTATGAGTGTGTGTTCACGTGTGTATGCATATACAGTAGGTGTGTTTTTGTTTTGCAAATGGCTGCATGAATGCATGTGTGTGTGTGTGTGTGTGATTCTCCCAGAGCCAAGTTTGATAATGACATCATCAACAATGCTTAAGCTAAATGTTTGCCGTTCTTTGACACTTTATGATTGTCATGTGTCACAATTTTGAATTTAAAAAAATCCTTATTGGTGTTTTTTCCTCCTTGGCACCATGACAGATATTCATCCATACATAATCCACACATTCAGGGATAAATGCTGGCCTTTAAAAATGCCTTTTTTAAACATTGTGACCTGAATTTCTTCAGCATATTATCTCGCTTTCCTAAAGGAGTTCTGAGATTTTCCTCCAAAGAGCCATAAAATTTGCAGAAAAATATAAGGAATTCATACTTAAATGTGATTAGACCACTTTATAATCATCTATATTTTATGTCATCATGTATATAAAAACTCACTTCTAGCAGCAACAGATATTTTCATTGTTGATTAATTAATTCATTAGTTTTTCCCATTGACTGGTTAATTGTTAATCTATTAAATCGATTAAAAAGACCAGATGCTTTATGCAAGTTAAAGAGCCCAAACTGATTTCATATTTCTTATTTTGTCTGACTAGCAGATTAAAAAAAACCCTTAAAGTATTTGATTATCAGAGACATGAAGCAAACCAAAGCAGTAAATCTTTTTTTTTTGCCTGTTTAACCAGCAGCTGTCTGGCATTTTTGCTTGATCAATGACATAAATTATTTAATTCATAATCAATTAATCACATAATCATTTGAGCGCTATATGCAGCTATATTTTGGTAACGGCAGATGTACGTTTTTTGGAGTGTGAAGTTAACCAGCACGTGATTGGTTGTCGAGTGAATGGCCAGAATTCCAGTTGGCTGCGAATCGACCAATCAGAGCCCAGAGCATCTCTGTCTGCTGCTGGTGACAGGAAGCAAATAACAGAAAAATGCCTCCGCCTGCTTACTTATCATCGATCCAGTTAATTTAACTAATTAGTTCATAATTACTAGTTCATTTAATGTTCATCACATCTCATTAGTCCATCTTTCTCCCTCACTGGCTTTATTTGGTAAACTGATATTCTGTGGTAAATGGTGTCGTTTATGTGCTGAACTGCCTGTTGGGAATTTTTTTTTTTTTTTTTNTTTTTTTTTTTTTTTATTACGTCCACCTAAGAAATTAATATTATGCTATGTCAGCATTTTTTAGTTAATTATTGTTGAAACATACATACAGGCCAGAGGTTTGAGGCCACCCCCAGATTAAAATAAATAAATAAATAAAATTGTCAATGCTGTTTGTTTTACAATTTATTGCACAGGAAATGACAAAAAATACATAAAATAAATGTAAGTTATTAGTTTTGAAGAAGAATTAGTCACATCAAAGCACTTTGAAGTCATTTCAGGCTCAGATGTTGGTTNTTAGTTTTGAAGAAGAATTAGTCACATCAAAGCACTTTGAAGTCATTTCAGGCTCAGATGTTGGTTTGGTCAAAGTAACTTCCTCTGGCCAATCAGAATTCTAAAACCTTTTGCTTCAGTTTTGAATAGATGTAATTTTAACATAATTTTGTTGAATGTTTTGGATCGTTTCCTGTTGAAGAATGAAATTCTGCCCAATAATTGGTAAACCGGATGGAATCGTGTGTCTTTCATAATTCCTTTAAGTTGGACCAAGTTAATGCTCATGCTAATGCTATCTGCAGCCGCCTCCATGTGGGGGCGGCTGCAGATAGCATTAGCATGAGCATTAACAAAATGATGTGGGAGAAGGCAGACAGCAGCTATTGAACAGAACGTTAAAACACATCAGCAGGGAGTGCTGCACTAATACAGACTGATGCCTTCATGAAAAATCATTTCTGTAGCCATAGTAGCTACATAATGNGCACTAATACAGACTGATGCCTTCATGAAAAATCATTTCTGTAGCCATAGTAGCTACATAATGTGCTAATGTTAGCTAGTTCTTCCTGAAAACTAATTACTTACATTTATTTTATATATTTTTGTCATTTCCTGTGTAATAAATTGTAAAACANAACTAATTACTTACATTTATTTTATATATTTTTGTCATTTCCTGTGTAATAAATTGTAAAACAAACTGTGTATTGATGATTTTCTTAAAAAAAATTTGGGAGTGGCTTCAAACTTCTGTATAATTATGCAGGTAAATGTGTCAGAAAAATGTCCGTCACATCGCGATCCATCCACTTTAGCAACAAAATCCTCTGATTCTTCTTTATGCGATGCTGTCGTGAGCTTATTCTGGATGCGGGGAAATTTAGAAAGTCAAAAAGTTCCAATGATAAATTTGGTTTTGGAGCTTGAAGCTGCTGGTTGGGTTCACAGATGGTGAGCATTAAAATAGCAGAAAGCTACTTTTCCCCTTTTAAAGGCATGAAACATGAAATTAATGTTTTCTCCGTTTGTGTTTCCCTGAATGTTTGAATGGTGGTTATTTCAGTGATTTAATTGGTGGATGCAGCAGGATCGTGATGTGTTCATACACACGGCCAGTTCTGCGCACACACACACACACACACACACACACACACTCGCAGGCTGGCATCACACTGACTTCTACGTGTTCTACTCATAATCATGCTGCAGCTGTTTGAATCGGAAAGAAAGAAAAGTAAAAGTAGAAGGCAGTAGAAACTTCCGTCAAGGCCAAAACAGCCAAATGAATCATACTTAAAAAGGATTTATCATGCTAATTCATGATTCAGACATCATCGTCTTCTGCATCTGTGTCCATAACTGCTGAAAATACGTCAAAAGCCATTTGATTCTGCTGCATTAGCACCATTTTAGCTACTCATTGCTGTTAGTCACATGATTCTAGACTTATTTGTTCATGAAGACACCACAAATACGACCCCTGACCTAGCATTTATTTTAAAGGACCACCCATTTTGCATGTTTGAGCCTAATATATTCAATTTTCATACACGTAACGTTACTGACAATCATTTCCCAAAGCATACTACTGGAATGGTGAATTAAACATGTTTTTCCTACCTTCCAGACCTCCATTGGTTTCAGTTCATTCTGCTATTAAAATCAACTTGTTGATACTGTAAACGTTCTTGGGATAGGTAATCCATCATCACCAACAAGACGTGTATTCAGGTTTTTTTAGAAGTTATGTAATTTTAGTGTTTAAGCTCAATAAAAAGCGTGGAGTGAATGTATGCCTCCACCGGGGAATATAGTCCCAAAAGAAGACCTGCGTTTATGGAAAAATTTAAAGGACCGTGACTTCATAAGGCTGTGTAACTATTAGCAGGAGAAACATGGATTTTTAAGGTGGGTGTATCACTTGAATATTTGATTTTGAAAGATTAAGAGATTTAGCAAAATATCAGGAAAGCTGAAATACGGTTTTATCCTTTGGGAAATGATTGTCAGTAACGTAACATGTATGAAAACTGAATATATTAGGCTCAAACATGCAAAACGGCTGGTATGGTCCTTTAATCTGCTATGTTATAACCAGGCTGAATGCATGGGAGCCTCATTTATATGCAAGTTTGCTTCACTACCTTTAAAATGCCTATTTTATTATTATTATTAGTTTTTAAATCCAGTTCATATTTTAGTCGGTGTTAGAGTCTCTGGTACATTCAGACAAACTTTGAGCTGCAGCATGTGAAGGACGGGAGCGGCCTGAGGATTCTCCTTGTTGTTTAAGGTGGACTGACCGCTTGTCACCTGCTGTCCTCGCTGCCTGACTAACGAGCAAGACAGCCCACCATCCAGGACCCGAGTCTTTCTCATCCTGTCTCACACACACACACACACACACACACTCGCCTGGCATGCTGTCACGGTGTTGCAGCAGGCCCGCAGAGCCTCTCGGGCTTCTCTGTGTTTATATTTGTCTTGACTTTTCTTTACCTCGACAGATTTTTTTTTGCTTGCACCGATCATTTTGTGTGTATATGTGCGTAAATGAGTCCGACCCCTGGCCCCGGAGCTTTGGGGCGGGGAGAGGGGGGACGTGGGGTTGTTATAGTGTAGGACAGAGCAAGCTGTGCTTCCTTGCTGCTCGGTGTCTTTTTCTTTCATGCCTGCTGCAACAATGCAACAAAGGCCCAGCCGTCCTCTTTAAGGGGCAAGACTTCCCCTCTCTCTCTGTTCCCCGTGTCTTTGCTCTGTCGTGGTCGCCGCCGGCTCAGTCCGGGCGTGTTGACAGCGGCGCCGAGGCTCCATCAGCTCCTCTCAGCAGAATGGAGGAGCAGGGAAAATAAAGCGTCTTCATCATGGACTATTCTCTGAGGCTGTGCTGCCCTCTTACAGACTCAAATCAAGACTCTGGAGAGTTCTTACGGGTTCTAACGGCTGAAAGAGCTGATTCGCTGGGAGGAGGTGCAAACTGTTGATACGTCTCCAGAAATGAATGTGGCGATGATTGTTAGAGGTATGTTTTAAAGACAATTTAGCATAATTGCACCTCGGAAAACCCAAGTCCTACTTGGAGGACTGAATAGAAGTGATCTGATTGCTTTTATCCGCGTTCAGACGGAGTTTGGCAGTAAGATGGCGTGGAGATGACGGGCCTGTCATCTTCATTTGGCACCTGTTAAAGCCTGAAATGGACTCACCTGAGCTGAGGATGATGGATATTCAGTATTAGCTCATCCAAGTGTGATTTTAGTGAATATCCTGCTTTAGACTACAGCGTGGAAACTAAAACGAATGATATTTTACAGTGTATGAGACAGATGTTTTACTTTTGTGTGACACCTAATGAGCTCAATTCAAAAGCCATTCTGCAGTAAAACTCCCTACAGTCCTATTGAGAATCACTGAAAGCAGCAAATATGAGCAAGAAAGGCTCAGTAAGAGCAAAAAAACCTTCTGATTACGCTTTGATGAATATTGCTTGTTACTTATTTTCTCCTGCAAAAGAGTTTTAAAATGTGTTTGACTTCTTTTAACCTTTGAAAATTTGAAATATTCAAAGCACATTTTTAGCAGAAGTTTGATTCAAAGACCAGAACTCTATAGTCAGAGGTCTCAGCTTTATTCTTGAAAGTAATAAAATACCCAGTTAGATATAACTAAGTAAAAAAAAAAAGAAAAAAAAGNTTATTCTTGAAAGTAATAAAATACCCAGTTAGATATAACTAAGTAAAAAAAAAAAGAAAAAAAAGAAAAAAAAATATATAGATATATATATACATATACATTTATTTTTTTCTCATTCCTCAAAAAAACCTTCATTCAGCTCCATTATCAGGGAAAAGATAATTAAGTGGCTTATTAAATGAAAACATTAAAATGTATTCTTAAGATTTAAAAAAATAAATAAAATTTTGATTTTTTTTTCTAGTGGTGAAATTTTAGCTTATATATGGCAAAGAGGAAGCAAAGCAACATTTAAACTAAATTAATTTCCCAGAATTCAGATTTTGTTTTCTGTATTCCTCCTTTTCTAAATGGAACTCATACATTTTTCAAATTTATTCACCTCTCTTAAACAAAAACATTTTTTAGTGAATGATTTTTAATTAAAATTGTTTTTTTTCACATTTTTAGTTACATAATTTATGCACGTAAATAAGAAAAATAAATGTTTTGATGTAAAATCATTTTCTCGTTCTCAGACAAAATTATCATCCAGAGTTATAAACAGAAGAATTTTACATAAGAAGAAATCTCTCTGTTAGCTTAAAAAATCATCTTATTTTACGTTGATTTGACTTTATATTTAATATAAAGTATAAAAATGAGAATAAAATTTACCAGTCATTCACTCAATTTAGTCGGAACGGCTCCTGGAGTTCAGAGCTGATTGTATTTAGACGTGAGCTTGTAGAATGATGAGTTCTTTATCTAACAACCTGTGCTGAAAGTGACCTTTGACCCGCTGTGAGATGCTGCGTGTGACGTGTCTTTTTAATTTAATGTGTGAAGACAGAAACGAGGAAACCGCTTAAAGTCTTTGTCTCATCAAAGACAGCGAGGGAAGAGAAGCTTTTCCTCAAGATTTTACTGGCTGCTGCTCACGTCTCTGATGTTTTTTACGCTTGGATAGAAAGACAAATAATTCATAATTAACCAAAAAAAAAATCATTTTCCATCTTTGATCTGTTGTTACATTCACCAAGCAGGTTTGCAGCTTTACTAAAAAAAAATAAAAATAAAAAAGTTAGGAACAGATTTTGCTGAAACTTGCCAATGCCAGATTCACAGGCAGAGCCAGGATTTTTTTGTTTCTTAAGATTTCTTGAGATTTTTTCCATATTTTTTTGTCAGTTTCTACAAAAGTAATATGTCAGTCTCAGTGAAACAACATCAGGCATATGTATCCATGACAGACTATAAATAGTTGACTTTGGTTCAGGTCCAGACGGGATCCAGATCTGGCAGCTGAATGATGCTTGGACAGGAAGCACATGAATGGAATAGTTGTACAACATCATAGCATCAGGCTATGCTGATTGCTGATGTAAATTTAATAGTTACACAGATAAATCCAGAAAAATATGGTGTTTATTATAGTAATTTCTTTCTGTTTATGCTCCTTTTTTTTTTTATTACAAAAAGGCACATTTTGTCTTTTCTGGCTTGTTTGGCCTTGGTGGAGGTATGAGCACTGATGAATTTCTGATGCTTCAGTGGGTCTTCGAGGGTTTTTACATTTAAAAAAAGAGGGTTAAAAGGTGACAATGGTCTTTAAGATTTAAAAAGAAAATGCAAGAGAAAGGTTTTGGAAATATGAGTTATTATGACCTATTTCTTTTTTTATTATTATTACGAAGGACTTTTTGGTAAGGTTTACTGAGTCTTCTTTACTTCCTCTGGTTTACTCTCACTGCTTTTATCTTAAATTAAGCATAATTGTATCTCCAAAACATAATTTAATGTAATAATTGTCATCTTTTTAATGTTTTTTTATGCCAGGGTGGGAAAATAATTTTATTTTAAAAAGCTTAACTGCTATTTTGATTATTGAAACTAGTTTTAGAAAAATAATTAAAATGTGATCATTTGGATTTGATTTAAGCATGGTGACTGATGTATACCCAACAATACAAGGCAATTATAATCTGATAATTAAAAATGCAGTTGAACGGATAAAGTATGAAATATAATTTAATTTTAACACTAAAATGAGGTGGTTGGATTTACTATCAAAGCATATTTCACTGAAAAAAATCAATGCAAAATTAAAAATTAAATTAAAATAAATATTTTCGGTATTTTTCCTCTCATTAAAAGAACCCTGGATAATAGCTGAGCGGCACAAAACACGAATACCAAAACCAATTATAAGTTTACAATTTTACACAGTTTGATGATTTCAAAAATTCCCTTTAATACACTTATCACTTAAGTGTATTATCTTAACTTATCACTTATTTTGATTGGGAAAATGGTCAGTTTACCTGCTACTCTGAGCCAAAATAAGAGCAAATGAGGGCAGAGCTGAAGGTTGAATTATTGATCCGGTGGCTGGTTAGTTTCTGGCTAATTAAGCTGAGGGTGTTGGTGGAATTGATTGGAGAAAGTTTGAAAGTGAGGAAAAGGTCAGAATGAACGTCAGTGTTGCTGCACGAAGACTCAGATATCATGTTTGGATGATTATATGGCTATTAGCCGTGTAAATGATCATGAAAAGTGAAGAAGGTGATTAGACAGACAATTAAACTGATTAAGTTCATCATTTTCTGTTCATCTGTCTTTTTTAAAATATATAAAAATCCTCCTGGGTGTAACGTTTCCATCTTTTTAAAGGGAATGTATTTCTTACTGCAAACTTGGACAAAATTGCACCTGTGTCAGTTTGGATGTTGCTGATTGGAGTAATATTTTACATATTACAGCTACAGTACTAGTACTAGTACTAGTCTTTTTAATATTCTTGAATTTTTACGTTTTTGAGAATGTAGATATGATCAAATCTGTCCAAAATGATCTTTCTACCAACAGTTTGGACAGTTGTTTCACCTGCTGTGATGGCATTTATTTATTTGTTTGTTTGTTTGTTTTAATGTGTGTAAAATTTTAATTCTGTGCCAAAACATGGCTTCCTTTCTCCTTTATGAAGATTAATAATATCACGTCTGAACATTTTAAAGCGGATAAATTATTAAATCACATTAAATTTAAGGGGTAAATATTGGATAACTCAACCCAGCGTGTTGCCAGAGATTTACATTTATCATCTTGGGCTAAATTTTATATCAAAAATTAATTTTACATAAATTTTAAATTTTTTTTTAGTAATGAGAAAGAAATTCTAGTCCATTAAATCTTCACGAATGTTCAGAGAACATCACAAAATGACAAGATGCTTCTTTATGCTGCTGCATTACGTAGAAATTGTGATGTAGATGCTGCTTTTAAATTTTCAAACTATTAATTAATCAAAATAATACAGGAAATAAACGTAAAAATGGCACTTATAAGGATCTCTCAAAAACTAGACATTGTATAAACACAAAATGGTGGGTCATTATCAAACACATCAAAGCCTAAAATGGCTCCAAGTCAGTAACCAATGGCGTGCTTTGTCGCCCTTATGCAGCAGCCTATCACAGCTGATCGAATGACGTGTTTACGACTTAGTTTACCCGGAGCGCCCTAATAGGCTAATGGAAACGGCGCCCAAGGACGCCATTGGCCACAGCGCTTCAAGCTGCTTCACAGTACTTTACGAGGTTACTAGGCTGAACAGCAGAACTGGCACCCTTTTCACCCCCCACCCCCAGAGGCTTGTCGACCAATCACGAAGCAGCAGCTCAGGGTGTTATTGTAGTGAACGGCGTGGAGGTGGACAAGTCAAAGATGCTCCACAGCTGAAACATGAGAATTCCCATGTACTTCCAACAAAACAAACCTCGCCGTGATTTCCTGCGTCTGCTGCAGAACCTAACGAACCTCCAGAGATTTTTTGTTTCCTTGAAAAGTATTGAGACATTTTTGGAGTTTCATTGCTGCTGCGGTCCCGTTGAACATGGCCGCGCCTCACCACTCTCCACACCAGAGCGCAGAATGGGGACGCCATGTGCAGTTTCATGGTTCCTGGTGGTGATGAGTTGTTCTGGAGCCAATGCCGAAGCCATAATTAGCTTTTCCATCAGCCATTCAGGTGTGTCTGCACGGCTCTGAGGGAGGCAGCCATTGTTTGCTGACAACTCCAGTTCTCATTCTCCGCCTCCTCCTTCTCACTCTATTCTCAGGGTGAGCGGCTGGTATGCAGCGTGGCTGATTGGAGGTGAGAGCCATATCAGCCACTGGAGATTCACTAATGCAAACTCAAAGTACTGTGGATTCACTATTCTCATCCTGTGCCCACACAGTAATCAGATAGCTAGCCGGCTGACAAGTAGCCGTGGAGTGGAATGTGGAGAGTGGAGAGAGATGGATGAAATCACAAGGCTGATTCCAGCCAGTGTGTGTTTGTGTGTGTGTGTGATGCAGCTACTGTACATTTAGCTAAAGTACAGCTGACATATTGGCAACAATTGCATTTGTTATTTCCCTCATTTGGCATTCAGGATGTCTAATAACCAGGCCGTTTTATTCCTGGCCCTTAATTCCCTGATATGATAACTCTGACGGATGCACTCCTCAGAGAAAAGGCGTTTTATCTGAGCACGTTTCTGAATTGCACCTTATTTGTCATATGTCTTTATTCTGTATAATTTCAGCTACTGAATTAATTTCGAGCTGAGCTCCTGGTGTCAGTCAGAAGAATGGAGAGAGTTAAATGAGTGAATACTCCATCTGAACCGCAGGGCGAGTGTCACCCCAGGTTAATTAAATCCCCACTTTGAGTCTGGCGTGAACGCAGACCTCTTTCAGGATGATAAGAAAAAACTCCTTTATTCCAGCTTGGGTGTCGCCACTGCAATCATTAATCTGATCAGTTCGGCATACTAAATGACATATTTTCAGATTTTCACACACACACACACACACACACACACACACACACACAGACTTGAAAAATGACTCAACAGTGCTGCCACGTCTAAACTGAGATTTTGAAAGTAGCACCTATCTATATTTTGGATGAATGTTCCAGAAATGCTCCTCATCCTCTGATGAAACAGCAGATTTGCTGGGCTGAAACCTCTTTTCTACCAGTCAAATTCGGGGGGAGCGGTCTGCGTCCAACAAACTTTGTAGATCTCTGACTTCACCACTCCGCTGGACACGCCCTCCTCACGCAGCGATTGGCCGGGTGTCGTAAGGTGTGAAAGTGGGGGAGGCTTTAAATTTCTTTTTTTTTTAATCTTTGTGTCTGCGTTTCACAGAGAGAAGTAAAAGTGAAACTGTGGCCCGTTATCCCCGTTTATACACAAAATACACAGAAAACGCACAATCCTATTCGTAACGCCTCTCCTGACGTGAAAGTGTGGATCATTTTCCCTGTTTTATGATTAGTCACATTGAGATCATCTAACTACAAATACAGAAATCTTTGTCTGTAGCACCAATTTCTCTAGAACCCGGCACTGTATGAAGTTGATATTCAGCAGGTTTATTGCTCAGGACCCAAGGACATGNCTAGAACCCGGCACTGTATGAAGTTGATATTCAGCAGGTTTATTGCTCAGGACCCAAGGACATGCAGCGTCACATGTGAAGTTGTTTGGATGAGCGGTTCTTGAATTGAACTGTGCTGGTAAAAAGTAGTCCATGTGGCGGGATACACTCCGGTCCAGTGCCATGGTCTCAACCCGACCCTGTACAGCAAACAAAGCTAGCTCAGAGGATGTGCAGTAAATTACAGCAGGCTGCAGCACACACCAGAAAGCCCGACCATTCAGAACAGGCACGTTTTGAACGGGCACTGCACTAGTAATAATAAAGACACCAACACACACACACACACACACACACACACACACACCACCCCTTCTCCTCTCTATGATGTCGGCTTTTGCCCCACTTTCCCATGTGGGCAATTCATAAAACGTATAAACGAGGTTGCCTCCTGATGAGATCCGTGATGGAGTCGGCGGGCCAGCTGGATGAAGCATGCTGCAGCCTTCATATGAATTATCAAATACACATTTTATCTCCTTATGATGTGCAACATGTGTCTTGTTATGAATGCAGCCTGTGCTTTGTGCCAAAAAAATGGACTCTGTCTTGCAGCCCTGAGCCACTTTAAAGGACCATACCGGCCATTTTGCATGTTTGAGCCTAATATATTCGATTTTCATACATGTTACATTGCTGACAATCATTTCCCAAAGGATAAAACTGTATTTCAGCTTTCCTGATATTTTGCAAAATCTCTTAATCTTTCAAAATCAAATATTCAAGTGATACACCCACCTTAAAAATCCATGTTTCTCCTGCTAATAGTTACACAGCCTTATGAAGTCACGGTCCTTTAAATTTTTCCATAAACGCAGGTCTTCTTTTGGGACTATATTCCCCGGTGGAGGCATACATTCACTCCACGCTTTTTATTGAGCTTAAACACTAAAATTACATAACTTCTAAAAAAACCTGAATACACGTCTTGTTGGTGATGATGGATTACCTATCCCAAGAACGTTTACAGTATCAACAAGTTGATTTTAATAGCAGAATGAACTGAAACCAATGGAGGTCTGGAAGGTAGGAAAAACATTTTTAATTCACCGTTCCAGTAGTATGCTTTGGGAAATGATTGTCAGTAACGTTACGTATATGAAAATTGTATATATTACGCTCAAACATGCAAAACAGACAGTATGGTCCTTTAAAACGCTCTGTTCAACAACAGCGATGTTACACATGCACCAAATCTGCTCCGGTTCATCAACAGGAAATTAACAGCTACGGTGGTTATTCCTCTCTTAAGGCTGGAAAATAAGTTGCTGCTCTCCTGCTGGTTTTAGCTCTCAGCATCCCCTCATGGTGCCTCATTAAGACACGGAGAAACAAGCGCCTCCGACCCTACGCTACGGTGGGCCGTCCTGACACAGTGCCGTTACACCACGTTATACGGCAGCGCGGCGCTCCGTGGCATTCCATGGTGTTCCGTGGCCTTCAATGCTCGCTCCAAGCGTGTTCTCTCTGTTCTCTCTGGTTGTTTCGTCACTGTTTTTCTAGTCTTTTGCTTTCCAGAGAGGAAGAAAAAAGGAGGGGTGGGGTGGGGGGGGTTCTAAGAGTGGGTGTTGGGATTTGGGGATCAGCGGTTGTTTTCTTGTTGAACGCTGTTTGAAGGTCATCTACCCAGCATGGGGGCACTGGTGAGAAGCCAAAGAATTTTATTTTAATATGAATAATGCATTGACAGCATATCTGTTTTCAGCCCACATCTTTTTAAGATGGGTATTAATTCTGTTCAGCTCCCTTCATTGAAGCTGCAGTGTGAAGTCAAATACAATGACTTTAGAATAATAATCCTAGTTTTTAATATTTGCTACATAAATTGTGAATATTTCCAGTTCTGTGTGACACAGTAGCATGTTTTGGTGTTGAATGTATTCATAAGTGCAGCGTAGAACATGCAAACTAATTATTTCTATGACCGCATTCACTATTTTTCTGCTACACATGTTATATACATGCATTTCATTTTTCTTTTGCTGAGATGTTTGATCAGTTTGACACGTTTCATTTCCTCTCTGTCACATGATGAACGTCGTTTCTTAATATTGTGCTCTGCAATCTGCTCATTTCTATGCTGTTGATGCACATGTATGCAGGAAGAGAGGCATTTCTAAACCCAAATGTGGCGTTTGTCTGTTTCTTTTTCTTCTTCTACAGAGATGTTGAAGGAGTTGAACCAGCAGCGCAGAGCGAAAGAGTTTACAGACCTGAAAATAATTGTTGAAGGCAAAGAATTTGAAGTCCACCAAAATGTTCTAGCTTCCTGCAGCTTGTATTTCAAGGACCTGGTGAAAAGGTTTGCCTTCACTCCTCTCCCACCAGCCGTTGATCCAATCTGTTCTTTTCGTAGGGCGCATTTGTGTTGCTTTTTTTTCCCTTCCCCTCTCTCTCTTGCAGGTGTGTGAAGACTTTGGTTCCTATCACAGGGCCAGCAGCCATTCCTTCCTCTTCCCACTCAAATGAATGTATCTGAAACCAGAGAAAAAAGGTCAACCCTCGTCATTACCTTTCCTCCCATGTAGGGCAATTTAACCACATTTCCATTTTAATGAGCAGTGAAAATGTTCCATGACTGGGGATGTTTTAAAACTCACCAAAGGGCCAAAACAAAAGAATCACACATTATACACTTTGAGTGGTAATTTGCCAAAGCCACACTGAAGGATTTTTGTCTCCCAAGCTTCCATATTCTGCTGCTGTTAATGCTTCAGTTTTCGCTCAGAAACACCTCTTCATATGCTAATAAATCATGGTTAGTGTAATAAAAAGATGTTTCAGAGTCCAAAACAAAGGACGAAAGAAAAGCACATCTAAGACAGTTTACTGAACTCCCGCTTTCACAGGTTATTACCACCCTTCACTAATGTATTCATTTGATGTGGATCTAAGTATTCCCCTCCTATTCTGTCCTTTAAACTTCACATTTCTTTATGGTCTGTTTTGTTTCCCCGAGTGCCTGTGTGCATACTAATATGTGTGTGTGTGTGTGTGTCAGCTATAGAGTTTCTAGTGTTTCTAGATGTGTGTGCACATGGTTGTGTAAAGGCTGATAGTGCAAGTATGTCTTTTTTTCCCTTGTTTTCTGGGGATGGAATACTGTAATTCCCTAATGTCCTCATCCTCACTTCAGATCCTTGCAGGTGTGTTCGGCTTGATTGAGAGCCCCCTGGACCCAAAGTTGTTTTGCTGCCTTGCATGAGTGCATGTGAGTGTGTTTGTGTGTGTGTGTAGTCTTTTGCATTGGCGAGGGATGACGTGGCGAGCAGACAAAGACCAGTAGTCGCTAGCTTTAGCTGCAAACGCTTTGAGGACTTTTGCCTCTTTGTCCTGCAGTCGTGCAGTCATGGTAGGGCTGGACGATATGAATTTTTATTTTATCACGATATTTTTTTTTTATATTGATTGATATTGATATATATCACGATATGGCAAAGATTCTGCTGCATTTCAAGTGGCTTGAATTTAAAATTTATTTTAACAATTTCTTTATGTATGTTCTGAAAATAAAAAGTAACCAACTGAAAATGAACTGAAAAATCCCTCTTTTTCAGCAGTCTGCAGTGGCATCAATCAATCAATCAATCATTTTCCATTAAAGAAAGCTGCAGCACGTGATATCCTCGTGTTTTTTTGTTTTTTGTTCATATGTTTCCACAGCACAAAAAGCAGACTGTACGGTAGTTTGTGGAATTGGAAAATGGAAAATGAAAAAAGAGCGTTACCTTTGAGGGCTTCGCTGCATGTCCCGGGGGACGGGTTTGAAGTAGCCGCTGTGTGACCTGTAAAGCAGCAGACGGTAAAATAAGTTTGTTTACAGCCGTGCTTCATCAGCGCTGCTTTCCTTTCTTAGTCATCGTTAGATTTTTTTTTTCTCTGGAGTTTCGTCGCTTTCTGGCATCTTTGTCTGACTTTCGCTCAGATATCACCACCACTGTGTTCACCGGCGTTTAGAAAGATGCTGCTTTGAGGAAGGGGCGGGCTGTTATTATGACACTGCCACCTGATTGGCTAGTTTGTTCCA
>VXCM01001718.1:149933-174705 GCA_014773175.1 Lucifuga dentata
AAAAAAAAAAAAAAATGCCAGCCAGACCTGTCATAGCAATGCCTCCACACGCTATTGGCTGTTTGACCATCATTAACTTCCTGTATTCAAGCACTATTTTCTATTGATTTTCTATTGACTTCCTCATTTTTATATCGAAGATTTTTTTATATCGCAATGTGAGTATATTGTTTATATCGTCCAACCCTACTCCATGGTGAGCAAATCAGAGAGAAGCAGGTGTTTATCAGCCGCAGAACAGGCTCCATCAGAAGCAGAAAAGCCTCAGAGGCGTTCTGCACCGAGACACGACAGAACACACGACTAAAGAAAGCGAGTCTTTCTTTGACCTTCACAATATCACAGAAGCTTCCTGAGAGACTGATGTGACTTTGGAGAAAAGTGAAGCTCCATGCTGGTCAACCCGTCCATCAGGCTGTCTCATCTGTTCCTCTCATCCAGGATGTAGCTGGATCATTTCTGCGTAAAGATCCAGCTGGAATCCACACGGGTTCCCAGAGGAGCGGCTGAATTTCATCCAACTCATCTTCATGCCTGCTGCTGCCTACATTCGCTGATTTTTCTTTTTTAATTTGACAGTTTAACAGAGCAAATTCTCATGAATTGGTTAATTAATTGTCAAACTGCTTTGAGTTATTGTCACGACACTGTCATTTTTCACTAGATTGCGTCTAAAATAGACGTTTTCTCATTGAAATTCACACTGGAGAATATAGAAGGAATTAGTTATACAAATTGTTAATTTCTAAGACATCGTTGGTTTGATATAATATTGGTCGTCGGTGTGACGCTAACGTGACACCTTCTCCAGCGACGCCGGCTGATTTTATGAGGCTTTTCTGAGGCACTTTGACTTTATGGATGCATTTCCCAACAAACCAAGCAGCGCTGAAAAGTTGTAAAGAAAGATGAGACTGAAGAAAGAGAAGCAGGAGCAGATCTGAAGGAGTAAAAGTGAGATGGGAGGAGGAGGAGGAGAAGAAGGAGAAAGAGAAGGGTTGCAGGCTCGGTCACGGCGAGCAAAGTGAGCCAGAGGCCTGTCCGTCACTGAGTTAAGGCCTCCCATGTGCTGCTCAGGTCACTTTTCCAGCGCGGCTGGAATTATGCTGATGCTACGTGAGGCGTTTGCTGTCCACGTCTTTACAAGGTCAAATGAGAGACGGAGAAAGACGTCCTGTACTTAGACTCTGTTTTCCAAACTAACACAGAGCGTTCCAGAGATTTCCACCGCTAAGACCCCATGTTGACTCGCTATAAACCATCTGGGTGTGGAAAAAAGTGTGTGCGTGCAAATGTGAGCATATGTGCATGTTTGTTTTACTGCATGCATGCTTTAGTGTGTGTGTGCGTGTGTGTGTGTGTGTATGTGTGTGTGTTTGTGGGATGCAAGGACATAATTCTTGTGTGTTATCTAGGGAGGCTGCCGTTAGTCAGAGTGAAAGTAAAGATGTAATACTGGAGAGTGAGAGAGTGCTCTTCACGCTTATTTTCCCTGGCTTACACACACACACACTAATCAGTGACACGTGCAAGAAATTAAAGGGCTCAATTGGCACAATGGCAAAGTAATGTTGGAAAATCCTGTTTAGAATTTGAAAAAAGTTGAGGTTTTTTTGGAAAATATGCTTGATCACCTGAAGAAATTAATTATCTTTAAGGTGTATTTTAACACCTCGCTGACCTCTGCTGCTTGTGCACAGAGTCTCGCCTGCTGCACCCGAATGCACCCCAAAAGTGATGTCACAGTACCGAACACACCTGAGTCACTCTGAGAACTTCAACCAGTAGAGGTCAGCAGAAACAAGCTCTTCAGCGTGGTGTTAAGTTACACTTTAAAGGACCATACCGGTCGTTTTACGTCTGAGCCTAATATATTCAATTTTCATACACGTAACGTTACTGACAATCATTTCCCAACGGTGAATTAAAAATGTTTTTCCTACCTTCCAGACCTCCATTGGTTTCAGTTCATTCTGCTATTAAAATCAACTTGTTGATACTGTAAACATTCTTGGGATAGGTAATCCATCATCACCAACAAGACGTGTATTCAGGTTTTTTTTAGAAGTTATATAATTTTAGTGTTTAAGTGCAATAAAATTAAAATTTATTAAATTTTAGCGTAATTTTAGTGTTTAAGCGCCTCCTTAACCTTAGTTTTTAGCTTTTAACTTTAATGTCTGCTTTTAATGTCTGTTTATAATGTCTGTTTTCTACATGCCTGCCATTTTTAATTGCCCCTTGGGGACAAATAAAGTTCAGCGAATTGAATTGAATAAAAAGCGTGGAGTGAATGTATGCCTCTACCAGGGAATATAGTCCCAAAAGAAGCGTTTATGGACAAATTTAAAGGACCGTGACTTCATAAGGCTGCGTAACTATTAGCAGGAGAAACATGGATTTTTAAGGTGGGTGTATCACTTGAATATTTGATTTTGAAAGATGAAGAAATGTTGAAAATATCAGGAAAGCTGAAATACGGTTTTATCCTTTGGGAAATGATTGTCAGTAATGTAACATGTATGAAAATTAAATATATTAGGCTCAAACATGCCAAATGAATGGCATGGTCCTTTAAGCTATTTATGCCTTAAAAAAAACACCTGACTGATCTACAGTCATTTTATTAAAGTCCATAATTACCTTCAAAATCCTTAAAAAGGTATATCAGACGGAGCTACCATGCCCTCTCTCACTCAGCCTCCACGATCTATTCCCCCAGCTTTCCATCTCACCCCATCATACCTGAAGGATCTAATGCTCCTCCAAGATGTGAATGCATGCCTGCNTAACCTCCCATTTAAAGGGCCGACGCACAAAACAGGAAGACATATCATCTACAGTAATTCCATTTTAGCCTTCGGGATTTTCCATTTAATTTATGGCCGTTGCATCTCTGCTCACAGTCATGTAAAAAGTACAGAATCTGAGCGAACCTGACACACGATTTCATGCCATTTGTTTCTCTCTCTCTCTCTCTCTCTCTCTCTCTCTCTCTCCCCCCGTCGCCGTGCTTGTGAGTCAGTGTTATGACGATGAGAGTTGTGTTAAAGCCCATTACAGAGTCTGCCCTGAGTGCACTCTTCATCTCTCCTTTTCATCTCTCTGCTTAGAAACCTGAGGGAGAGACGAGACACTAGAACATCTCCCCTCAGATTTAAATTAGCAACATATTTTTTTTAGCGTGAAGCTAATAGTGTGGATTTGATAACACAAAATGTCCTTAAGATTTTGTTTTGTACCAATCTCTGAATTTCTGCTTATATGCAGTCAAATTAGCACTTGTAGATGGTTTTACACCAAATTTCTGTCATCATTATAAATGTTGTATGAAGATGTTCCAGTGTTCCCACCATTCCCAGCATTCCAGCCCTGTTTTCACACTTGTCAGAGTTTTGGGCTTCTAACCTTTCACCTCATCATCCTGTCCTTTCTGACATAAACAGGAGTTTTTCCAGACCAGATAAAACTGAAATGTCTTATGACACCTGAAGGCATCATACTAGAGCTGGGTATCAAAAAGTTTAGACGTTGGTATCAGAACCAGCACTTTGACTTTGATGGTTCCGTAACAATCATGCTTTGATACCCCTTTTTTTCTTTTCATAATGAAAGTATTTAAAATGAAAAATGCTTTCTTAGCTTTGTTAAAAATCCAATATGGTTTCCAGTACGCTGCTGTAACAAAGCATTTTGTTCGCTACCAAAGTCCGTTCTGGCCCTGCACCAGAAAGCAAACATTTGCAAAGCTCCGCTGCATCGTCTTTTCTTTTTTAATTAATATCTGGTTTATGTTGTGGCAGAACATTAAAGTGGGAGCTATTTTTAGCTCAGAGTGTAGCGCTTCGTGAATGAGCCGCTATCTTAACACATCTCAGCAGCGTATATACGTCTATAGGATAAATGGCTGTGTAAGAACGAGCTGAATGTATTCCCTGTAAAATAGGCTTTTTTTTTTTTAGGTTGAAGGATGTTTTGGGAAGCTGAGCGTGCGTGCGTGCGTGCGTGCGTGCGTGCGTGCGTGCGTGCGTGCGTGCGTGCGTGCGTGTGTGTGTGTGTGTGTCTTCCCTCCTTGCCTTTGCTCACCACCATTTTGACAGTCTGCTGATTTTTTAATACTTCCTCTTGAATAAGTGGTACATTTTTCACAAACAAATTTCTTTGCCTGAGTGTGCCCATCTCTCTCTCTTTCTCTCTCTCTCTCTCTCTCTCTCTCTCTCTCCCTNCCCCCCCCTCCCTCTCCTGTCCTCCTTCCCCACTTCTACAATTTAAATTCTAGTCTGCAATCAGACGCAGCATAAATATCCAGCTCTTTCAGAAGCTCTGGAAAGTCATTTCCATAACAAAAGTGCTCAGACAAAACAAACTGCCACTCTAGCTGGTTCCAATTGCACTAATTGACCAGGTTGATGAGCATGCTCTTCTTTTAGTTTTAGCTCTATATATATATATATATATTTTATTTCCCTTCTCTTTTCTTCCCTACCTCCCTCCATCACTTTAACCCTAAACAGCACCCCCCTTCCCTCCTTCCTGTCTTACCACCTGCCCCCACTGCAGGGCTTTGTATGCAGAAAAGGGCAATAACACTATGTGGCTTTTTGCTTTGCAGGAGGAAAGAGAGTAACTGCCTTGGTTTTTCCAGCCAATGTCCATCCAGAGACAAATGCCATTGTCTTTTTTTTTTTTTTTTTTTTTTTTTTTTTTTTTTTTTTTTTTTTTTTTTTTTTTTTTNAGCTGATGATTATTGCAGCAGGACAAAGGCTCTGTTTAGGTGTGTTGGTGGATGGGTGGGGGTGGGGGTGGGGGTGGTGGGCAGGGCTATTATCTCTTATTTAAGAGACCAAGGAACAGTCATGGAACAACCCAACCCCTCCCTCAGAAGGATGGCTGCTGGCTCCCTGTGGAAGAACCGTCTCGCCCTGCCCTCCCTCTTTTGCTTCTTCCTCTCTCTCTCTTTCTTTCTCTCTCTCTCTCTCTGTCTCCTCCACCTCTTCCCTCTGACATTCTGTCCATCTGTCTCATCGTGTTTGTCCGGCCGTCTGTGTCTCACTAAACGCTGACTGCCTGTTATGATTTCTGATCCAACAAACTGGCTCCAACAGAAAAACAAAAAAAAGGAAAAGAGACATGCGAACGTGGGCGCAGCAGAGCGTTATCATGGCGGAAGAAACAGACTCCATCCATCTTAATTCAGGCTACTTTTCATATTGTTGATGTCCATAGCCGCAGGGAAAAAGACAAAGTAGTGGGAGCGTGCATTCTGTGGAGCATTGATTCCATTTATTTTGCCCTTGAGTGGATTATTGTTTCACATGGGACATTAAACATGGGTGGTGAGGTGTTATTTAACTCTCATACCTCCCCGGGGGGATCCTGCATGTGAACTAATCTTGGCTATTCGATCCTGGTGAAGTCACAACGTGGCCCAGTTCTGAAAGCAGCTTCCACTCCCAGCACATCTCAGGTTCTGCATTAGGGAAGGATATCATATTCTATTTGATTTGCTCATCCAAGCGCTCCCTGGCACCTCTTCCACCATGCCAGCAGGAGTGGATAAAATTCTTTGATATCCAACGCTCAGACAGCAGCAGAAGAACAGGAAAAGTTCTCCGACACGAGAAGCTTTAACCACAGCAGTCTGCAGTCTATCGCATGTCGCCGCACGTCCGCGCTGTCACTTCCTGTCTTTTTTCTGTCTGAGAGCTCGTTTGTATGCTGCCATGTATGCATGTATGTCCATCTCTACAGCTATGCATACATGGAAACACACTTGATGAGCATGCATGGGTTTGTCAGTTTTACCCGTTAAAGAAACAAAGCAATAACTTTTGTTTGCCTCTTCTTTGTTCAGACTCCATTTTGTTTCAGATGCAGCACTAAAGTGCAAATCTGCTATATAGAAAAGTAGAACCCATCCAAAGTTTCTGTCTCTTTTCTGTTTATCTTATTGTGTAATGATTCTCTTATTTTCTCCCCACTCTCGTACTGCCCAGGCTGGGTGTGTGTTATAGGTGTTGTGTGTAACATACACAGTATGTGTCCCTATTCTGTTTATTTTGGCTCCTTTCCTCTCAGAATCCCTCTTAACTCAGCTTTCTCTGCCGTGATTGGTTGATCAGGTCATCGGGGGAGTCGAGGAATGGCGAGATGCTGGAGCTGAAGATGAGTAACATCGGCGCGGACGTGCTGGAGCTGCTGCTGGAGTTCGTCTACACGGGCTCGCTGGTCATCGACTCGGCCAACGCCAAGACACTGCTGGAGGCCGCCAACAAGTTCCAGTTCAACACCTTCTGCAAAGTCTGCGTCTCCTTCCTAGGTAGGAACAGCAAAGACCACAGGAAGTGTGTTATATCAGTGTGTGTGCATGCTTATTACATCACCTTTCCTGATGTATGCAGCATCTACATCAGGGGATCCCCAACTGGAGGCCCGAGGGCCAAATGTGGCCTGCGGGTCCTATCTATCAGGCCCTCTGATGACTTCTCCAAAAAAAAAAAAAAAAAAAAAAAAAAAANAAATGTCATGCTTGGGCTCATTTTGTTCAGGGGAATCTAAGCTTTCCATAGATATTCATATATCTCCATTTTACTGAACAATGGCGATAATAAAACATTGTGAAGCTACATAGGGATGAGCATACGGTCTCCAGTCTGTCAGTGGAATATTACGCACATATTACACACAGGGAACGCATGCCTGTTGCCATGGCTATGTAAAAGCTGATAGGACCACTGACCCATCAATCAAATCCTCTGCTAGTCTACTATCGAATCACAGAGAGGGATTTTAAAATTCAGATCGCCCTCGGAAGTTACATCATCGAGAAGCGACGAAGCTAGGTTTTAGCTCGGAGGCTAGCTTGTGCTTTAGTTACATTTATCTCCTGATCACGTGGTCATAAAATGTCACACTTGGGCTCATTTTGTTTGGGAGAATCTAAGCTTTCCGTAGATATTCATATATCTCTATTTTATTAAGAACTGGTGATTATAAAACACCGCAAACACTACAATGGAAGCGTTGCTGGGCCCAGTGCCGGGCCGGTCTGGTTGTAAAGGGTTACGTTTAAAAATAAATAAAAATTAGAAAATTGTTTTCCGTTGTTGTTACAAAATGAGAGAAAAAGATTGGGTTGGGTCCCGGGGTTGGGAAATGATGGTGATTGGAGAGAGGCCTTGGCTTGGCATGCTTGACATAATTTGGCCCTTGGGGGAAACTAGTTGGGGAACCTTGATCTACATGATTCCATGATTCACTACTGTGCACAACCTTATAAAATGTCTTACGCAGAAAGAAATTTCCTGACAGATTTCCTCACAGAGCACCTTTTTGTCTGCTTTCCAAAGCTGGTAGCTGTGTGGGAATTCAGCCGGCTAACACAGTCAGCTGGGCACAAAGCCTCTGATCTGGTCCCAGTGGGCAGGACGAGGCACAGGGCAGATTTATAAAAAGGTCAGGGAACAATTGTCATTTAAATGTCAAATTCTCTGGCCTGAACCACGATGGAATCGAAAAAATGGCAAAAACAGATTGATAGTTAGACAAGGTAAGCAAAGTGGAGCAAAGGAGGGAGGAGCCTTTTGGGAGCTCAACGGGTCATATGAAAAGCAAATGGCATGTTCCAGATTTTAGTGGGTCAGACAATCAAAATGCAGAAAATGTCAGGTTTTGCATTCCATTTAATAAAGAATGTTCTGGGTATCCAGAACACAAGGGAAGTAATGGGTGCACGTTAGCAAAAAGGTCAGGGAGTAAAAAGAAAGTAAAGACAAACAGCAGCAACATTATTGATTTGTTTTTCTCCATTTGAGCCAAAATGGGGGAGAAGCAGGAAACCATTTGTAGACTTCATTGCCAGTGAGACGTCAATCCATTCTTTCTCGACAAGATTCATGACATTTCGGCGTATTAGAAGGAGAAAAATACAGGCACAACTGTGTGTCCTTGAGCAAAGAGAAATTGATACTATGTCAGATATTATTGAAGTTTGTAACAAATACACTGAGGAGAAATTGCAAACATCTCCTCGACCTACTTATACCACTTTGACTTTTATTCTGAGAACTTTAGATTGAGGTAAATAATAAAAACTAAGATATTTATTCTGTTCCTGCTACTCCTTGAGAAATTATGACTTTTTTTAATATCAAAAATGTATACATGAATTAGCAGCATGCTACGACAAGCACGCTTTACACGAATATCTCGTGAAGTCAGGTGATATCAAGCCTATTTATCCAGAAAGTTACAGAATCTGTTCCACTGTGCAGTCACACACAAATACACAAACACACAAACACACTGTGCTGCTGCAGCCACAGATGTGAATGTGAGCGCTTCCATGCATACAAACACATACACACTCTGAATATTCACACGCGAGTGAGCATGAAGAGCGAAGCTGCATCTGCGTATTCAGAAAAATAAAAGAGGAACATTGTAGACAGGCTTTTTTTTTTTTTTTTTTTTTTTTTTTTTGTCCCTTACCTGCTCATCCTGCTGTGATGCAGCATGGAAGCTGCTTTTATTTGGCCTTTGTTTCACTGCGATTGTGTGTTAACTGACCTTTGTTGGATGGTGTTTGTTTAGGAAGCACTCTGACTCTGTCCTCGGTGGAAACAGGCCCGCCGCAGCGTCGCTTTGATGGCTATTGTTTAGTCAGGCCTCTTCTGGTGGCCACTGACCAGCTTAATCCGTGTGTATGTGTGTGCACATTACACTTCCATCACATTTCTTCCTCTTATGATAAATGTGAACGTTTACAGCTAAAATGACAGGCACCCAACCTTAAATAATGCTAATAATAAGACTTCATAGACCGTACGAGTCTTCTCCCTGCTGGCCAGCCGTCAGGTAGCTTCACACACTCTTAGCCGTGTGTGTGTAGCAGACCCAGAAATCTGACAGGACTTCTTTAAAGTGGCTCAGCTAATCCCAAATCCTGCTCCCTGCCATCCACCACCTCCTGTCTGGGCTGTGAGCGATCGATTCCCCTTGTTGTTTGTCCCTGGAGCTGTTTTGAGTTATTATATTCATTCTGCCTTAGTCTCAGGCAGATACACGCCCCGATAGGCTGCAGGTCTTTGCTCCCTGCAGCCTCTTTTTCCGTCTCTGTAGCTCTCTATTTCAGCGATCTTTTTATGGATCTCTGAATGATTCTTTTTTTTCTGTCTTAATCAATCTTCCTGTGTCTTTGTTTCTTTCTGTTTTTGTTTCTCTCTCTCCTGTCTGTCTCTTTCTCCTGTCTCGTCTCTCTAAACTTGTTTATCGACTCCAGAGAAACAGTTGACTGCAGCTAACTGTCTGGGCGTGCTGGCCATGGCTGAAGCCATGAGTTGCACAGAGCTCCACAACATGGCCAAAGCTTTTGCACTGCAGAACTTCCCTGAGGTGAGTAGAGAATCATCATCATCATTATCATTCATTGGTCCATGCTGAGACTCCTGTCCTGCTTCCAGTTCACCTTTAGCAACACACCTGTGAAGGATTTTGATGAATGAAACCTTTATTGCTTTAGAACTTTAAAAAAAAAAATGCAAATGCTTCACAATCAAACGAGATTAAACACAGATGAGACAAGATTTACAAATCCAATGAAACGGTATAATATCCTCCAGCAAACAGAACAGCAATTTTATAAGTTCATGGTAATGTCAGACTGTCCAAACTGAGTAGAATAACATTTGTGGTCCTAATCTGTGTCAGATTTTATGATATCAGGTTTGACGCATGTAGATTGTGTCATTAGCAAATTAGTTTGAAAATGTTTCACTGTTTAGCTGAAAGGCTGAAAAAAATCTACCAATAAAAACAGGTTCTCTGTCTGTCTGTGGCACCAACATCTCTAGAACCTGAGACTGTATGAAGTCGATATTCAGCAGGTTTGTTGCTCAGGAACCAAGGACGTGCAGTGTTGCATGTGAAGTTGTTTGGATGAGTGGTTCTCAAATTGAGCTCAGTAAAAAGTAGTCCGCGTGGCAGGATACACTCCAGGTGCGGCGGCAGTGCCACGATCTCAACCCAACCCCAACAGGAAAGAAAGCTAGCCCACCATAAAGTCCGGCCCATTCTGAATACGCACGTTTTCAATGGACACTGCACTAAAATTTGAAAAAGCAGTTTTAAGAAATAATTTGAAAAATTTCCAGATCCCTCCTGGATCTGGATCATAATCCCTGGGCCGTGCCCCACCCTTCCATCGGGTTTAGTCAAAATCTGTCCCTAATTTCCTGAGTAATCCTGCTAACAAACAAACAAACCAACCAGCAGATGCGGGTGAAAACATAACCTCCTCCTTAGCCGACATAATTATTGTTTGTTTGTTAAAGATCAAATGTTTTACTTTATTTTGTCATTCACTTACCTGTTCTAATGTTTTGTGTCTATTAATGTGTTGTTTTACGCTGTGTGAAGCCAAAGACAAATTTCCACCTCATTGGACAATAAAGTTATTATTCTGTTCTATAATTACAAATCAGCTCCACATTTAGTTTAATTATTGTCTATCTAGATATGAACATAAATTACATATTTATGGTTCTAATCTGCTGTATCAGTAAGAATTTGACCAGTTAAGCTAATTTGTCTCCAGGTTGCAGTCCAGGAGGAGATTCTGAGCGTGTCCAAAGAAGACCTGGTGGCCTATTTGTCCAATGACAGCCTCAACACGAAGGCGGAGGAGCTGGTGTACGAGACCGTCATCAAATGGATCAAACAAGACCCCAACACCAGAGTACAGGTAATGAAGGAAGATGATGGAGGGGACAGGTTATTAGTTCTGATGCTACAGTATTTTTCCAAAATGAGTGCATGTTGTAGATGCAGCATGAGGTAAAATAAGATAAAACCTCCATCATCGCTGACGAAGCTGGACAGAGCAGCATTAATGTGGTGCTTCTGTCTGTCCTGCCTGTCTGCTGCAGGTTAGAAAAAACAGATGTGACTTCTTCTTCTTCTTCTTCTTCTTCTTCTTCTTCTTCTTCTTCTTCTTCTTCTTCTCCTCTCATCAGCGTTGTGCTTCAGATGCAGCCTCACACAGCAGTTGTTACTTCCTGGAGTGCTTTGCTCTCAGAATGTGCTTCAGAGGTATTCACAAGTCAGGTTTGAGAACCATTACGGGACCCGAGTTTGATCCCTGGGTGGCTGATGGCCCTCAGGTCCTTTTGGTTCAGATCTGTTTTTTTGTTGGGTTCAGATCTGTTTCCATGGGTCAGACCCAAAATCTTGTCTATCCGCAAATTAGACATTAAAGGACCATACCACCATTTTGCATGTTGGAGCCTAATATATGCAATTTTCATACACATAATGTTACTGACAATCATTTCCAAAGCATACTACTGGAACGGTGAATTAAAAATGTTTTTCCTACCTTCCAGACCTCCATTGGTTTCAGTTCATTCTGCTATTAAAATCAACTTGTTGATACTGTAAACGTTCTTGGGATAGGTAATCCATCATCACCAACAAGACGTGTATTCAGGTTTTTTTAGGAGTTATGTAATTTTAGCGTTTAAGCTCAATAAAAAGCATGGAGTGAATGTATGCCTCCACCGGGGAATATAGTCCCAAAAGAAGACCTGCGTTTATGGAAAAATTTAAAGGACCGTGACTTCATAAGGCTATGTAACTATTAGCAGGAGAAACATGGATTTTTAAGGTGGGTGTATCGCTTGAATATTTGATTTTGAAAGATTAAGAGATTTTGTAAAATATCACGAAAGCTGAAATACAGTTTCATCTTTTGGGAAATGATTGTCAGTAACGTAACATGTATGAAACTTGAATATATTAGGCTCAATATGCAAAATGGGTGGTATGGTCCTTTAACAGTGAGGTCAAACATTTAACAAAAGTGGATAAGCTTCAAATCAGCCTATCAACTTCAGCCCTCGTGCGTGAAAAGTTAAATGATCCACTGGGTAAAAAGCTGATGTCACAAGGCTTTTATAGATTCAATCCCAAAACCATGAATTAAAAGCTGATGATTCAGAAATAATTTATAGCTGTTAAAAAATGGAGGTAAGATTATTATCAGTTAAATTACATCGGTCCATCACTGGAAGCGTTGTTCATTCTGAGTAATGTTTTCTTATCAACCAGCGCGGAGGAAACTACCTTCAATCAGCCGTGTCAGGTTTGGGTGCAGGGCAGACCTCAGCAATCAATGCTGCCGTACCAGCACCCACTTTTATGAGACACATTAGTCAATATTTGAATTTTCACCATTTTGGATTCAACATTTAGCCTTAATCCTTTTGTGTGGCACTGAAAAATTATTGTAAAATCCATGAGCGTTGGTAGTGGGGGCTTATGATGTATTGAGTGCAGCAGAAAGCGTAAGGTTGAACACAAAGCGACTCATTCAGACAAATGACGAAGGCTGTCAGGATCAAAAGAAAAGCTCTTCACGTAGGTGGCGCTTCTGTTCGCGTCAATTAAAAGGATGTTTAATTTAGCGATTCTGCAAGGAGCTGTGGCAAGGCAGATGCACACACTGTAAATCCCAACAGTACAAACCACTCAGGAAAACTGAGTAAGGAATACTCAAAAAGCCTGCAAAAGTTAATACAACTTAAAATCTTCAAGAATCTTTAAATACTGTCAACTACTGCAGGAGTTTAGCGTGGTTTGCAGTACTAATGATTCAGTTATTTAGAGTTAAATAACACACGTGACTGCTCTGATTCTCCCAGCATGCCTTGCAGCATTGTTACGTGCTTTGAGTTCTAGTTCTGTTGGAAATATTTCTGTTGTAAATATCTGTTATAATGCTTTTTGTGAANCTTTGAGTTCTAGTTCTGTTGGAAATATTTCTGTTGTAAATATCTGTTATAATGCTTTTTGTGAATTTTATAGCTTTGTGTAAGTTTATTTGTTGCTGTAGCAGTTTGAGTTACATTAGAATGCTTTCTACTTTTTGGTGTATAGCTGCCCCTGCATAAATAAAGGTTAAATTAAAAAAAAAAAAAAAGTAATAAAACGCATTTTTGGGTAACCTGATTCTGAACATGTTTTTAAATAATTTTAGTTTTAATTGATTTAAAGTTAAAACAAAAGACTTGGCTTAACTTGGTTTACTTAAGTAGCAATAGCACATTATATCAGTATGCAATCAAAAATATTAAATTCAGGAGTAAATAAATTACTTGAGTACAGTAAACTCAATTTTATTGAATTGAATGAAAGTGTAATTACTAAGTTTTGAAGCTCAATTTTTTTGAGGTAATCAGTTTCCTCAAATTTTTTGAGTAGATTTAACTAGGGCTGGGCGATAAATCGTTATAATTGATTTAATTCGAGTTTGCATTTTGGCACGATGTGTAAAATGGCTGAATTGGAAAATCGAGATTTAAAAACCAAACAAAAAAAAAAACAAAAAACTATTATCTAATGGGGAAAATGCGGCAGCGGGTCGCTCTACGTCAATCAAGCCCGTTCCTGTTTCGTGCGTGTTAAACCTACAAGCCTTGTTTATACTTTCGTGAGTCTGTGAGGGTCCACAGCTCCGCCTGCAGCAGATATGGACGCAGTTTCCAACCTTACCAATCAGCCGTCCATCACGTTCACTGATGTCACGCCCACGAAGCTTTCACAGGTCAGACATGCAGCAAGATGCTAACAAACACTTCAGCTGAGGATGAGCTCGTTTCTAAATAAGGTAACGTCTCTTCATCATTTGGAAGTTGTTCGGTTTTGTGCTTCACAGTGTGCAGCTCCTACAACCTTTACAGACCCGTTTGCTGCACGCTTCACGGCATGGAAAGTTTATCGGTGCTGCAGCTACTAAAAGTAGCAGCCCTGAAAACTATTTTAGCAGCTGTGACAGAAACATGCAGCGGAGTGGCAGCAACGTAGCGCTGCGAGGTGCAGATCTGTAGTCNAAAAAAAAAAATCAGTCATCAGTGTGAAAAAAAATCGAGATTTTAGTTTTAGGCCATATCACCCAGCCCTAGATTTAACTAATTCGGGTTTAGTGCAGTTTTCAGGAGAACCGAATGATGTGTGTTATCTGCGTCAAAACAGCAGCAGGCCGCTCGGTCCGGCCGATCCCGCAATCTCACACTCTGATGGAGAGGTGCAGAGGTGACGTACTCAGATGAATGGGAAGAAAAACGGAAATGGAACATTTTCCCGGTTGTCTAAACAACCCACCGCACCGAGTCGCCTGGAAGACAGACTCGGGTCTTCACGTCTCCAGAGAAAAGAGGACGCAGAAGGAAAGAGCAAGAGAAAGAATCACAGCAAAATAAAATAAAAAGAGAGAAAGTTAAAAAAAAAAAAAAAANAAAAAAAAAAAAAAAGCAACAAAGACTGCTACCTGGGGAGGTGGAGAAGACAGGAGAGGAGGAGGAGGAGGAGAGAATAAGCTGCCTCCATCATGCCACAGGAGGAGGTACGACCCTGAGGGCTGAGTTTACATGCATGGTCCAGCACAACAGCATCATTTTCACACTTCCTGTCTGCGTCCCGTCTGTTGTTTGTTGTTTGCGTCCCGTCTGTCGCGGCAGAAAGCACTCCCCCAGAACCTGCGACGTTTTTTAACAACACATCACGGCAGAACGTTGCCGCTGAAAAACTCAGGGAGGGGGAGGAAACGCTCTGAGCTATGGTACAAGCTGAGTCTGTGCATGCAAGCATTCATCTGTGTGCGTGCGCGTTTGTAGATGTTCGTGTGTCCGTGCTCATGCTGTTGGTTGGAAGCTGCAGGCTATAGAGTGGAAAAGTGGCATATTGGAGGCTCTGGGTAAATAATATGCAATTTTCTCTCTCCGCTATGCTGTCACTAACATCCGATGGCACCGGGAAACGGGCCGTGGACATCGCTTGGAGACGGCGTGAGAGCATTTCAGCGTTAATAACGGGCTGGTATGAGACATGCAGGAAGTGAAGGAAAAAAGAGAGGCTTTTATTTTCTGTGATTAAATGTCATTTGTATTGTATTTCTCCGTGTTGTTTGTGACGTCAGCATCGTTTGAGTTTCAACAAAATTCTCACAAACCATCAAAATCTGCGTCTTTGTTACTAAATCGTCTCATTTTCTACCAAACCTGGAAAATCCCAAAACTGCCGTTAGCAATCTTCAGCGACAAGCCGCTAACTGTGCTGAAAGTATTACTTTACATGGCATATTTGCAGGGGGTTAATGCTGGGTTTGGAACTTGAAATTTTCCTACAACCTAATTGAGAAAATACGACGTTAATGGGCGCTCAAAGTCAGAGCTCCGAGTGGACGTTGACTTCAAAGCGAAGCAGCGGCTCTGACACCAGTCAACATGGCAGACGGTGTATTAAATTAATAAAAGTCTTCAAATGAACACCTTTTAAAAGTTAAATTATGAAATTATATCTAAAATACTAGTGCAGTGCCTGTTAAAAGTGTGCCTGTTCAGGATTTTATGGTGTTGAGACCGTGACGCTGGACTGGAGCATACGCTGCTGCACTCGGAGCGTATCCTGCCGCACGGAACTACTTTTTACCAGCACAGCTCAATTCTAGAACCGCTCATCCAAACAACTTCACACGCAACACTTGATGTCCTTGGTTCCTGAGCAATAAACCTGCCAAATTTTAACTTCATACATGCTGGGTTCCAGAGATGTTGGTGCCGCAGACAGATTACTGCCTTTATAGTTATATAATCGTACCTGCCGTTGGTTGTAATACACAGGCAGTCCCCAGGTTATAAACGAGTTCCATTCCCGCAGCTGTTCGTAAGTCGGATTTGTTCGTAGGTCAGAACAGTTACATAAGGTGCATATCTAGTGTATATATTTTACCTTTCTATGCATAAGAAACTGGATTTACGCTTTGGAGGCGTGGTTACGAAGGTTACAAAAAAGAAAAAAAGGCAAAACACGAACAACACACACAACACGTTTACAGCAAGCGTGATCCGACTTAAAATAGTGACAGCTGCTGCACCACTGCTGACGTGCAATGTTTTGACATAAAGTAGTGCACCATTCATTATTACAAATCATTCTATGTAACTCAAATTTTTAATTTAATAGGCTTTATGGCGGTCGGTTCATAAGTACGGGTTGTTCGTAAGTCGGGGACTGCCTGTACAAAACTGACGTAAAATAAAATGTGTAATGGTCTCTGTTAGCTTCTTCATCGTCAAGACGACCTTCTCACATTCAGCCATGTTTCTTGGTTTTGTTTACGTTGTGGCTCGTGGAATGCTTGGAAGTCAGAAGTCAGAATTTTCAACTTTTGCATTTCTGATTTTCAAATTTGAAGGGTCGACCTGCACAATTATTACAAAACACACGAGAATATTTGCCAAAAAAAACAGGCTTTATACACATAAGCATCTGCACTGAGTCTCATCCTGTATTATGACACGACTCAGTCTGCATGTCTCTCTGTAATTCCATGAACTGGGATTTGGAAAAGGAGCGTCCTGTGTCGTGTTTTCTTTTCTCTTTCCTTTCACCTGGCAGCTTTGCGGCCGACCGCAGACATACAGCTTCAATTATTCCAGCCCGGCTCTGCCAGAGCTCTGAATAGAACCTCCATTATGCCTCACTTCAACATATTTCATAAAGGATCCTATCTCGCCAGGTGACTGGACTTGACAAAGGAGGCTGATTAATTGGCTCTTTGGAAAGTGGCCAACGAATGTAACAGCTAAAAAGGACGGTTAATGGGGTATTCAGATAAAAAAGGGCCAGGCTTGCTGTTAGTGAGGACCTGCAGTCCACTCGTCAGAAATAACAATGGCCAACTCTGACATTTGCTGTTCCCAAGGCAGATTAACACTGTAAAAATACATTGTTTCATATGCTTATAAGTTATTAATTAATATTTTGGGTGGTGTGTGAAGTAATCAGCAGAGCCCAATTTCAGGTGCAGAACCCATTTAACGCAAAAGACACATAACCTGTTATTTTTTATTTAAACAATGTGTTTCCCAGCATATTAAAGAAGATATATTTACATTAATAAAGCAAATAAAATCACATTTTGCCGCTGCATCCATTTTAAATCGGGTTGTATATACATCAGTGTGTTTTTCCATAAACTCAAAAAACACATTGATTAATAATCATTAGATTATCAAAAGATAAAAGTTTGTAAACTGTTAATTAAATTTTTCTTGACTTGTCAGACTGTGATGCAACCTTTAACTTTCTCTTTAATCATCATGCAGGTTTAAAGGACCATACTGGCCATTTTGCATGTTTGAGCCTAATATATTCATTTTCATACATGTTACGTTACTGACAATCATTTCCCAAAGGATAAAACCATATTTCAGCTTTCCTGATATTTTGCAAAATCTCTTAATCTTTCAAAATCAAATATTCAAGTGATACACCCACCTTAAAAATCCATGAATCCATATGAAAATTTAATATATTAGGCTCAAACATGCAAAATGGGTGATATGGTCCTTTAAAAAATGTTATTACCTGTGTGTTTTTTTTTAAAATGAGATTTATGTCATATAAGAAGAAACTGAAAGTAGAATAAAGTTGATATAAGCTACAGCCAGCGTGATGTGACACACACACACACACACACACACACACACACACACACACACACACACACACACACACGCACAAGGAAATACAGCCAGGCAATGGAGATTGATGCAGTGAGCAATCTCTGCTTTTTCTTCTTCCTCTCTGCCTCCACGCTTTGTCTTTCTCTCCCACACATGCACACATTTCCTGCATGCACACACACACACACACACACACACACACACACACACGCTTATTTACCCAGTCTTGTACTCGGGTTTTCACACAAGACTGAAAATCATTTGTATCCTGGACTGAGCATGACTCATGTGTTAGAGAGGAGACGGTCGGACTCGTTTATTCGCCCGGTGAACTCAGGACGCCGCTTCTTGTCTGTCCTTTGCCGTCTCAGAGCTCGCCGCATCTCGATGTGTGCAGCGAGCCAAACGCCGCCACTCAGCCACGTCTACTTCCAGCCAGTTGACAGCATCTCATTTCCACCAGCTCGCTTATTAACACACCAGATTCGTGACGCATACAAGAGACACGGAACAAAGTACAAACATCAGTAATCTTCTTTGTTTTTGGCAGATCTGTGAGGAATAATGAAAATAAACTCCACTGTAATAAAGGTGAAATACAGTTATTACCAGACATCAGAAAATACACAAACACAAAATGACAAAGATAATTCAGCGAGGAGAAAAAAAACAGCAGAAACTTTTACTTTGATATATAGAAAGCGTTCTTTCACACAGATCTGTTTGGAATTCAGTGGGTGGAAGAATGAAGTGATGCTGAAAAAGGCCTCAGAGGAGAACACATTGCACCTGTCAGTCGCTGCTCAGGGCAGCAGTCAGCATATGTCCACCGCTACATCTCGCTCCATCCGCCATCCACCCTTCCGGCTCATACACACACACACACACCAAAGCACATTACTCCACTCTAATCTGATATATTTTCAGTCACAAAACTATCATCCATAACGTGTTACCGTTAAAAACATGTGCATGTATGTGACATATATGAATGAGCTGTGATCATTTCAGCTGCTTGAGTTTGTTCGCCATGTGACGCTCTGAACACACTTAAAAGTTAAATTCTACTTCAATTAATTAAATGAATGACTTGTTTTTCACATCATATAAACTCCTTAATCGATTTGAAATCAGCATCAGTTGGTTTGATTTGAGTATCAGACATTGATCATGTGATTATAAATCTATTTGCAAGAAATCTCCACGTGTTTTTCTTCGCCTGACGTGATTAAGCAACGTACATTTGGCCAAGAATGGAATCATATTAATTCCATCCATGTGTGCGTCTGAAGGCTCCGACAACTTTACGATCAGAGCGATCTCATGTCAGATTTTGAGATAAATGCGTGATGAAACGTTAAAAAAAAAACTTTGTGGGCAGGTAGCTACGGAGAGAAATGTTTGTACATTTCTGACGCTGTTCTAATTTAGTTACAGGTTGTCTTTGGTCACAAGAGCTGCTAATTCTGCCATTTGTGGGCGTGTCTTATACTTGTCAGTTCACCGTTTTGGACTGACGAGCGAGGATTTATTCACATTTCATCTGCAACCGTCCAAAACTACAACTACAGCAGGGTCCAAAAGTCTGAGACCACCGTGAAAATGCTTTGATTTGCATTCGTTTTGAATTTAAGACAAGGTTTTTCATTAAAAATGATAATATCATCTTAACAATTAGAGTGAAAAGTTGAATCTTTGATAAATGTCCATGAATGTCAGAATATCTTAGTATTGGTTTGCCCCCCCCCCCACCTTTCATGACAGCATGACTCCAGCATCATGGACTTCACACATCTGTAAAAACCTGATGTTATCCTAGCATGACAACATTCCAAAGAGCTTCTTGTCACGTCAGACTTTCTGATTATTAACACATTTACCTAGGAAACATCACGGATTTTACATGTGGTCTCAGACTTTTGGACCCCTCTGTATGTGGGAGCATTTAATCACATTACATAGAAAATTGCAAGTATATTTTATATGTAAATGTTGTGATTGACACACGTCGACCCCAGCATGATGTCTGTGTGTGTGTGTGTGTGTGTGTGTGTGTTTTTCTGTGTGTTTCAACAAAGTCTCATTTTTAAGACACACTCTCCTGTTACTCAAAGCTAATAGATACGACTGTCAGGTGTCATTTATTTAACGATGCTGTGGCCCTGAATCATTTCACACACACACACACAGAGGGGAGATGTTAGTCCTCGCTGACAGTGGAGTGGAAACGCTCTGTGGACATTTGTCACCATGTTAGCGGACGGCTGCGTCTCTGCAGCCTCTGACAGATCTGAGGCTTCCTGTTAGACACATTATCCTGCCTTTGACCAAACACAGCCCATCACACACTCTGTCCACCTCCCCGTGTGTGTGTGTGTGTGTGTGTGTGTGTCACAGATCATGGCTGTAACACATTTTTCCTCACATATTTACCACTTAGAATCATTCTGCTTCTGCTCCAGACTCGATGTGTCTGCTGGCACAGACAGCGTCGACCCTGTGTATGTTTGTGTGTGTGTGTTTTGTGTGTTTGAGTGTGAGGTAGAGACCACTAGTGACTGGGAGCCATGGTGTGTTATCTGGGTTGCATATCAAAAAACAAGTAGATAAGCATATGGACTCCTCCATAAATACTCCTTGTTGAGGGGAACAGGGAAGGTGTGTGTGTGTGTGTGTGTGTGTGTGTGTGGGTGGAGGATAAAAGTAGTCTCTCCATATGTCCTCGGACTCCTGTGGATACGTTTCCATATGTTCTGTGTTTTAAAAACACTGAACTCTTTATAAAACGTGAAAAGACAGAAGATTTTAAAAAATGTAATATGATGGAATTAGCACCTCGACTGCTGTGATTTGGATATTTTAGCTGCTGCTTCTGCTGAAACGTGTACAAGGATCGCTTCATGTGTCATTTTCCATTTATCTTGTTTTCACATGCATCCACCTACCCTAAGCGTGATTTAATTCACTAGTGTATTCATAGTGCATACAGCGCTCTGAAGGCTCCCATATACTTTAAAAACGACGTTAAGATACGTGAAAAGTGTTTAAGAACAGGAGTTTGTTTTATGCCGTGACGACAGGAGGCAGAATGAGCTTCCTGTTTCCAAAGATGGCAGTGAAAGAGGATTACAGTTGACAGTAGCTGTAGTTTATTCAGCAGTTCTTTAGAAATCAAAGATGGCAGGTTTGTCCTCGCCATCCTCGGCGATGCAGATGTGGACGTTCTGCTTTGGTAACTGTAGTGCAGATTTGTCTTTGCAAATCGTTTAAACAAAATTAAGCTCAAACTGCGACTGAGGTAACAAGAAGTCTTTCTTACGCAGGCGAAAGACGTTCATGTCCAGGCAGACACGTTTCTGTTAAAGTTTATTTCTCCATTTTAACGCAAACAGAGAAACGACAGTGTCTTCCTCCTCTCAAAAAAAAAAACAACCCATAAACCCTCTCAGTTGCCTCAGAGTCCTTNCAGTGTCTTCCTCCTCTCAAAAAAAAAAACAACCCATAAACCCTCTCAGTTGCCTCAGAGTCCTTTACCTGCATACACATCATCACCTGAAGTAACGCCCAGTGATTTATAAGCAGAAGCATCAACAAAATACCTACTGTATATACTCAACTGTAAGCCGACCCCCCGATTTGCATTGTAAAATTTGGTAAAAAAAAAAAAAAATCTCAGCTTATACTCGAGTATATACAGAAATTAACTTAAATAAATACTACAACAAACAGATCTTATTCTATATCAAAAATCAACAAAATAGAGTACTACAAATTAAAAACACAAAAATTATGAATACCTCCAACAGTAACATTTATAACGTTTATATAATGACCATGATCTTCAGTGCCAGGACGACAGGATCCCTACTTCCTGTTTTGGTCTTCTTTCTAGTCTTTACGTATCGCTCGTCTTGTTTTTTCCATTTCGTGCAACAGGAATATCAGAGTACGGCCCGTTTAGCAGGTACGTCCTCACTTCCTCCTCCTCGGCTTGTTAATCATTGATGAAGGTCGTTTACTTCGCTCAGACGCCCGTCTGCGTTGTTTCAGATTTCAAGTTTCAACCCACAAACGCAGCGTCTGCATTTTAACCACAGTTACATCAGACTTTCTGTACCGTCACGTCCACGTTAAGAATAGCCAGCCGTAAATCAGATCAGGACGGATCATGGAGACGTTTTTCTGTTTATTTGACAAATGTGAATTTAGACGTGTTACTCAGTGACACAGGAAGTAGTTAATGGACCAAAACTCTGCCCGCTGGAGAAGCAACAATTCATGTGTGGGAGGTGTCAGATGTAGAAAAGACAAAAGGACGTTTTTAAAGGACCATATTCACTGCACAGTGTTTGAGGACATGTACACCACCCTGTCCTTTTGTCTTTTCATCTAACATATTTCAGAGTACACTGGAGCCTCAAAGATCAAAACGTGGTGATTCCTGTTCATCCTGTGTTTGTTGTACCAGGTCCCACAGGGTACATTTTGCCTTTTGTCTTTTCTAGTTCTGATACATCTCCTGGACGTCATTGGTCCAGACACGGCTGGGCAGAACTCAACCAGCTATGTATGGAGATAATTGGACTGACCAGTAGAAGTAGAAAAGACAAAATTCTTCTTGGATTCCTGCAAAAAGAGCCTTAAACACAACGTCAAGGCATCTTTTAGTCCTGAAACTGCTGCTTAAAGGACCATACCACCCATTTTGCATGTTTGAGCCTAATATATTCAATTTTCATACACGTAACGTTACTGACAATCATTTCCCAAAACATACTACTGGAACAGTGAATTAAAAATGTTTTTCCTACCTTCCAGACCTCCATTGGTTTCAGTTCATTCTGCTATTAAAATCAACTTGTTGATACTGTAAACGTTCTTGGGATAGGTAATCCATCATCACCAACAAGACGTGTATTCAGGTTTTTTTAGAATTTACGTAATTTTAGTGTTTAAGTGCAATAAAAAGCGTGGAGTGAATGTATGCCTCCACCGGAGAATATAGTCCCAAAAGAAGACCTGCATTTATGGAAAAATTTAAAGGACCCGTGACTTCATAAGGCTGTGTAACTATTAGCAGCAGAAACATGGAAAATATCAGGAAAGCTGAAATACGGTTTTCTTTGGGAAATGATTGTCAGTAACGTAACATGTATGAAAATTGAATATATTAGGCTCACACATGCAANGAAATGATTGTCAGTAACGTAACATGTATGAAAATTGAATATATTAGGCTCACACATGCAAAATGGGTGGTATGGTCCTTTTTGAATATCAGATCTTATAGAAATATTTAGATTACCTGTTGAGATACAGTTAAAAATAAAGCTCTCAGCTAATTTTCTGACGTACATAATTTAACATATTCAGGAACATGTGTAGTATAAATGTGATAATATGGTGCTGTGGAAATAAACCCCTGGAGGTCACCTCACCTGCAAAGGTGCGTAATGGGACATAGTGTAACATGGTGGCAACTATTAGTGTAATCCCATGAGTACAGCTGCCACAAACAGAGGAGAGGTCATCCACAAACACGGCGTGCGTGTTCGAGTGGAACCCTGTGGAAATGCTGTTGGTGAGTGGGTTTTGATAGAAAAGGAAGGTGAGAAAATCATTTGGAGGTGGCTGTTTTAACATAATATCTAAAAGGAATTAAAAAATAAAGGATTACTTTGATGAAGTTGTTTTAGATGTTGTCAAAAAGCTCATCTGTGATGAAAATGGGACTTTGTCAAGGCTTTTGATGTCTTAAGATCCCTAACGAGTAAACTTTGGCATTTAAAGGCTACAAAAAGCAAATATGGAATAAATTCTTGTTGAAAGAAAGTATTTTAAGAATTTATTTGCCCAGCGGCACAACGTAAGTGATTTAAAAGATAGTGTTTTAATAAAGTGAATAAAAGTGCACAGTGTCCTTATGTCCATTTCATGGCATTAAATTGAATGTATAGGTCTTAAACTGGACAATAAACTGAATTTAATTGCAACTTATTCAATCTTTTATGAAATTTATTTTTTATGTTGTAGTTTTTTTATGTTGTAATTTTCATGTAATTGTTAATTGAATTGTCTAAACTAAGAATACCTACAGCAACCAATCACATATAGCCAAAAGTTCAACCAACCAATCAGCTTTCAGTTCCAGAACCTGTACTATTGAGACTCCAATAAATAAGGACAAAAATAAGAGGGGTGAATCACTAAAAGAAAGTAAAAACCATCCACTAATGGATTAAAAATAGTTTATATGTTTACATCAGCCGAACAACATTTGGACCTTATTTGCATAAAAACAATTAGACAAGTCCTGCCCCCAAAATAACAAAAGATGGGAAAGCACTTAATTTTGAAGGATATACAAGAAACCAGAGTACACAGTACATGCAGTACTTCTTCTGTAAGCTGTTCAGTGGCTGAAATTAAGCAGAACTCTTTTATTTGGGGTCTGACACTGGATTTCAACATTAGCAGCATGTGTGCATGCAACGCTCCCTCATTTCCATGCCGATGTATGTGTGGGAGGAAGGCGAGGAGCAGGAGTGAAGACGAAGAGCGAGTGACAGAAAGTGAAGTTGGAGAGATACTGAGTTAGTTCAAATTAAGAGATGGAGAGGAATTCTTTTTCCAGAAAGAGAGACAGAGGAGGAGGAGAAGATGAATTAGAGAAAAACTGCCAAGATTTATTCCTTGGTTTTATTTGTCAAAACTTCAGTCAAAAAAAAAAAAAAAAAAAAAAAAAAAAAAANTTTTTTTTTTTTTTTTTTTTTTTTATAAAATGCAAACATGGATGAAAAAAAAATGTCTTTTGCTAATCAGAATGTGATGAGTTGTGATAGCCCTTCAGTTTGCCAGAATTCAGATGTAATTATGCAATATCACGAGATAAAATCCACCCACAAGCTGAAAACATAAAGTTAGTTTATATTCATAAAGTTAGTTGCTGTAACTGCAACATGAACAGCGGCAAGGAGCGAATGTCAAGTTTTAGTAGCATCCTTACAATGCAAACGCATGTTGATGCAAGCTGTCAATGTACATGTTATTATCCACATAATGTCTCTGAATACTGAGGTGTAAAAGGCGCTTTAAAGGACCATACCAGACATTTTGCATGTTTGAGCCTAATACAGTATATTCACTTTCATACATGTTATGTTACTGACAATCATTTTTCAAAGGATAAAACTGTATTTCAGGTTTCCTGATATTTTGCTAAATCTCTTAATCTTTCAAAATCAAATATT
>VXCM01001719.1:9834-44019 GCA_014773175.1 Lucifuga dentata
TTTTTTTTTTTTTTTTTTTTTTTTTTTTTTTTTTTTTTTTTACCCACTCACACCTCCCAGCTGTCGCTCTAACCTTCAGCGCTGGCTTCAGCCACAGATAAAAACTTCTTCCTCCTGTTTCGGTTTCTTCTCCCCTGCCGGCTGCTTTTCTGAGGATTGACCAGGTTAACTTCCTGATTAGGTCTTTATTGCAGCAGGAGGACAAATGTCTGCTCTCTCTCTCTCTCTCTCTCTCTCTCTCTCTCTCTCTCTCTCTCTCTCGCTCGCTCGCTCGCTCTGTTGTGTGATTGGATAACTGGATAACCAGTTTGCTGGACTGCTTGTCTCTTTGTGACTGATTTCACAGCATTCAGCTCTGTGTTAATGCCCAGAAACCTTCTAACCTGTTGTGTTCCACACTGCAGTATTGTGTCCTACATATTACATTCATATACATCTGTGTTTCTTTCAAAATGAGAAGGTTAATAAAATTGCTCCTTCGATACTTTTTTACCCCCTAAAAAGATGTTTTTCTTATACTACTGAAACGTGAGGGTGCTGATTGAACTTTAACACCAGACAACACTGTCAAAATGAACATGATCTTTCCTTAACCAAGTAAGTTGACTTGCCTAACCTTAGCCACATGCTAATCTATGTGATTATGATATTGCAGAAATGTTGAGCCATTTTGCAGGCATGTTCAGAAACGTTCAGCATGTTGATAATGAATGTATTCCAGAATTTGTTACTTTCCATTTTAAACTGCGTTCGTTAGTGAATTGGTTGTAAATGAATGAATTCTGGAAATCAGGGACGATCTTTGGCTGTGTTGCTGTCAGCCTACACGACGCCAAACCAAAAAGATGGTGGGAATGGCCCCACAGAGGAGGTGGGTGAAAGGGAAACACAGCCCACCCACAGTCCTTTGCTTGGTGGGGCTTTAATTTGAAGCTGATTTTTGTTATGCAGCCCCCGCCTCCTCCTGCAGGGCAGAACAGTTTTACAAGCCCCCTAAAGCCTTTCAGTAATGTGTGAAGGCTGCAGAATGGCCTGGTGCTGCTGTTTGACTGCACATGGCGTGCTGTAATAAAGTGGGCCATTCATGATCTGCTCCCTTTCACTGGCTCTGTGAGGGGGACGTTCAGGCTGTCTATGGAGCACCAAGCACATCCAGCCGCATTAGCTTTAACTGATCTGGATTTGTGCATCTTAACGTGGCTTTTCTGTCCCTTTTCCTGCAGCTTCCTCTTTTGTGGCGGCTAGTGCAGCTCTATGAGATTATGAGGGAGATGAGTGGCTGTGCTTCTGCTGCTGGAGTGGACATCATCCCACTTAAAAGCCCCTTTGGGCCACATGGAGTCCTGCAGCGGAGCCACAAACACACATTAAAGACATATACAAATGATATTTTTAACATTTTCAGTGTTTATATACATCTGGACATGTTAGACTGATAGCAACTTTTCACCATAAAAAAGTATGTAGCTGGAATTCTGTTTTACTTTGATTAGACATCTGATAATTAAATAAATGACAGGTCTTAGTGTTTGTTGCAGCTGAAATGAACTACAAAGCACAAGTTAAAGCATCATCTGTTATTGTTTTATATGAATATATAAAATGTTATGTGTAGCAGGCAGTGTTTCCTGTTGAAGCTCAGCCTGCAACATTCAGTCCCCTGCCTGCTAATGTTTGTGTGTACGAAAATGAATTTCATTTTTTTTCTTCATTATTTTGAATAGAGACTTGTAACGTCCAACGATGGACGAATGCACTGGTTCTCAAACTGTGGGACATGTACCACTGGTGGTACCTAAAGCAGATCCTGCTGGTGAACCAGATGATTCTGGAAATTTCCGGAGATACTGAAAAGAGTTCAAATCTGTGGAATTTTTGTTGTTACAGCAAATTGTTCTGCAGCGGCCTTTTCATGCTGCTGCAGCTCAGATGAGGGTTTTCTGTCGTTTGTCTTAGAGTTGATCTTTTGTTTGCTGTATGATCTGTTCTTACATCAGGCTCTTCAAGCAAAAAAAGAAAAAAGAAAAAAGAACCTAAGTTTTATGTTTTGATTCTGGTCTTCAACAAACTCTAATTGCGAAGTGCCATACCAATAAATAAATGTATCTTAACTAATATAGTTGTGGAGATAAAGCAGTTACATCATCACGCATTGATTGCAGCACCTTTTAAAGTGTGGATCATCAATCTATCAAGATGCTGTTCACTTCCTTAATTAGGACTTTTATTCAGTGAGCTAAATGTCTTTTTAATTCATTAGTAATATCTTTGTAATTAGTAACTATTAAGCTCATCAACTGAAGACAACTTTCAGGTGGCTTATCAAAAGAAAATTAAACATCATCAGCAGACTAATGTGCGTTTGATGGTGCTGCCTGTGGAGTTTTAACTAATGACACAGTTTTGCCCATTAAATCAGGCTGCCCAACTTAATGTTAGGAGGTGTTAACAGACCGATTCGCTTAATCTTCTCAACTACATCAGCAGTCAGCATGGGGTAGGCCAGCTGGTGTGTGTGTGTGTGTGTGTGTGCATGCGCATGCCTGCGTGTGTGTTAACCAATTTCACAGTCTGTAGTCATGCACAGTTAAGTTCTGCGGCACCACAGTAGTGGGCAGACAGAGACAGTGATGTTCCTGGTGTTAAAGGACGAGAAGGAGGCGAAGCTGCTGGTGGCTGCTGCCTCTGCTGTTAAAAACGGCAATCTTCAAGTTCATTCAGCCTGATTAAACCAAAGCAGACCCTTTTCTTCACAGCTAATTATGTGGAAATTACGAAGACAATGAAGCATCTGGTAGTCATTCCTCCTCATTCAGATTTTTCTCAATATTGTGACAGGCTGATGTATTGTATGTCAGCTCCTCTGCCTGCACGGAGCAGGCTGAAAGCTGAGGTCAGCAGAGAGCAAAAAGATGAATTTATAAGTTTCCCTTTCCATGGCAGAGCAGGGATATTGTCTGCCTCTCCACTGTTCCACCCCAGAGACCACCACTCACTCTGAAAGGCTCTCTCTGCCACCCAAACACAAACCGGCTCACTAATGCCAGCCCTCCTCTCTTATTCCCCCAGCTCTAACACACAAAGAGGGAAAGCAGGGTTGAAAGAGTGTGACGCCCCCTTCCCCTCTCCAAGATTGCAGGCCACCCTAGTAAGGCACCACGTTTCCTCATTCTTGTCTGCTTCAACAAAATCAGCACACAAGTCACAGAGAAAGCACTGACAATGAGCAGGAAGTCACGTCTAAGCAGCCGTTATTCACTCTGCGAGTGTGTTTAAGATCCCAACCATTTTAGGAAAGTGATTAAAGCATTTGGTTCCTCGGTCGCTCTGAAATGGAACATGTAAGCTTTAAATGGACTCCCAAAAATAACATTATCTTTTCATTTGATTTCTCACCTCAGATCTGTCTCAGTTACATGCAGTGTCCAACATTTCGGCTTCCACAATTCTGCTGCTTTACCCCTTAATTAAATGTGCACTTCATTAATGTAAATTGGGGGCTTTAATGCCCTTGTTGAAATTCTAAAGAAAGTGCAGTGGCCTTGCAAAATGCTGCAGCATCATTGCAAATTAGATTAGGGAGCAAGAAAGGCAGTAAAATTAGAATGATAATGGTTGATATGGCTCCCTGACAGGCATGACTATTCAAGGATCAATGGGATGTTGAATGCTTCGGCGAAGCCCACTCCTCAAAGGCTGAGGACAAACGTTAGCCCACAGATGTGCCTTTTTTGAGGCACTTGAAATTAGTTTAATTTGGTAAATGTGGGGATTTAGAAGCTTTTAGCCGGACTGTAACAAGACAAGAATACATTGAAATGTTTTGCCATTTTTTTTATTAGCATAAAATAAGATTGAGCCAATTTGCATTCCCAACAAGTCCATATTTTCCTTGATCAGATCCTTTTTCCATGAGATTAAATTTGCATTCCATCTTCTGCTACTGTTTACAATGAACACTGTTTTTAACCTGCACTAATCCTTTAAAGGGGAGGGGCTGAGTTGATTTTTATTCCAGTTAATCTAATCAAAGAAACCAATTACGAGGTAATGTTGATTAAAGCCCAGTAACTATAATAAGGCTAAGAACAGTTTAATTCCTATTAAGACCTGTGCTGCTCTTGCATTTCAGGTTTAGACTAAATTATTATCCTTGACAAGTGCAGAAGCTAAAATATGTAAATGTCACTATCGCATATTTAAAACACCACTGAACCAGAGGGAAAAAATGAGAGTCCTTTAATGATGAAGTAACACTGAGTATTCATTTGTCCACTGATGTGGATGAACTGATGGCTTTGCTCTGTGAGAAGCAGAAAGAAGGAAAGGCTGAGGAAATGATTTTAAAAGTCTTGGGCTTATTAGTGGAACCAAAATACACACAGATGTAGAAATACTGTTAAGAAAAAAGACAAATGTAATTGCTCAAAAGTTGAAATCATGCATATGTAAGTGCTCTGATATTCACTTGAGACATTTTTACCAGCTTGGGTGGGGGGTCATGCCAAAGTGGCAACTGGCAGCCCCATAATTAATCAGCTTCCACTGTAATTAAGGTGTCCATCAACAAGCCAGGCAGCAGTGTCTGCTGCAGAGCCGCGGAGGCCTCAGGAAGTCAACCTGCAGGAATAATGAGTTCACCTTTAACAGGCTCAGCAACAGATAAACACACCTTAAAGCTGAATGCATAATTCAACTGATGCATCATCCACGGCTGCAGACGCTTTGTAAACTTTGAGCTTCAGTAAGTATCAAGCAAGGAGGTATATAAACTCATAGCATAGTTTATATCAGACCCAAAACATTTTTTGTTATACATTTAGAGCTGCATTCATGGTCGTGAAAAGAGAAAACACAAGATGCACATTAATGTTCTTCTGTGGGAGCGCTGTGATGGGCTCACAGCCAGAAAAAGTGACTTCTAACAAATATCAGCCACCAGCTTTTAATGAAAACTACAAAATCCCATTAAAAATGATTAAAAAAAAAAAGATCAAATGAAGATCACCACCCAGGCTAAGATATGTCACAGTATTCCTTATATTGTGCCAACAAAACTCATTCTGCATTGACAGAAAGACGTGTCCTTTGTTTAGAGGGAATGTTGAATGTTGGTGAACATGATACGATCTGCAAATAAATCTGATATTTTATATTTTAAAATGAACATAACACCACAAAGCAAACATATAAAAAATCTTTAATAAATGACTTCTCGCTATATTATTGATGTCATGGCTGCACAAACCTCTAAATGTACAATTTCAATAAAAATGTTTAGAATGTTTTAATCTTCATCAGGTGCTGCGGAACAATCGTACAGTCATGTTTCTGTCAGGGAATATTAGCAGTGAGTTTACCACCATTTAAATAATGAGATGTGTTTATAGGATCTTAAAGGAACATTTCACCCAAAATCAAAACTCACTCAGCATCTTCTCGTGGAAAGTTTTTTATAAATTCCTCCCTGAAATGACTAATTGATGCTTCAGATTTACTTTATTCCTTCAGGCGATTCAGCAACTCAACGCCCAAATTATTGAATTGATCTGATCAGAAATGATAATAGTTTAGGGATATGTGATATATGTGCACACATCAGAGCTGATGTGTGCACATATCATCTAAAATGCGGTGAAGGTGGAAATGTGGCCATGTCAACAAGAATAGGGACTATTCAAATATTTTCAATACCAAAATTTAGTGAAAATTAGATGAAATAGAGAAAAACTGTAAAAAACAAAAAAAAAAAAAAAAAANAAAAAAAAAAAAAAAAAAATGCAACTCCATGGAAAATTTGACACAGAAATGGGTTTCGCCAATTCTGATTTATCTTGAAGAAAGGAATCAAGGATTAAAAGAGATTTGCTCCTTGTAATTCAGAAGCCAAACATTAAAAGACTTTTGTAATTTGCCTCATGGTGGCGCTATCAGGTACAAAGACTGATCAGTCTTCTTACAGCTCTTGCTTAAATTTTCATCAAATTCTGCTGAAATATGTTTTTTTGAGATAACCTGTTTATAAAGAAACAAATGAACAAATGGGACTTAAATAGTAGTTAGAGACAATACAGTAATTTCTTCAATTCTAAATAGATAAAAATTTATAATTAAATTAAATTAGACTAAATTAAAATAGATAAATAAATTAGAAAAGTCCCTGAACTCCGTACAGTGGCTCCTTAATGTGGCCCTGTCTCCTCCACTACAGACGATGTATGAGTATAACAGTACTGACTGCAGGTGTCTATCATTTTATCTCAAAGAAAACGCAAAGGAACAAAATATTGTGTAAACTTGGAGGCGTTAAATTATTAAACTAGCACAAAAACACAAATAATCCATAATCTGAGAGGCAAATGCTGAAAGCTCTCACACTGCATCTGATTTTACTGTGAGCCACTAAACTGGACCAGAAAACTCAACCTGTGGCCTGTAAATCAGCACTTCCTGTCCACAGTCACTATGTCTGATTTGACTCATGTGCTGCAGTGCCTTTGAGCAAGATGCTTAATCCCTACCTGCTGCATGGTTGCTGACCTCTGACCTGTCTGTGCAGGGTATTAAAAGAAAAGAACAGTCTCTCTCTCTCTGCTGATCAATAGGAATTACGGATATTTGTATTTTTGTTTTCTCTTTTCTTATTTTGACACATTTTTTGATCAGAAAAGAGCAGATTTTTTTCTTGTTACATAACCTGAAGCAGTCTGATTATTCCCTTTGGCCTGCTCACACAATTGCATGGAGGCAAACGAGGCTATAAATGCAGGCATTCTTTGGAAGGATGCATGGCTCCACGCACAGTGTGGATCAATGGTAAAAAGTGGAATTAGTCATTCTAAATCATGCAGCTGTGGTCGAAGAGAGCTCCTCCAAAAATCATTAAACAATCATGTATTCCCATTGATTTATTCTAAATACCTGAGGAGGGAGCAGATTAAAGCAGGGAAGAGCAGGCTAATGCAGATGAAACGGCTGAAGGATGGGGGTCCTCAGGGAACGCTTTTGTCCTAATCAGAAGGAAACAATACTGCTGCAATTACCAGCCTAAGCAGGTCTATTAAGGCTCCTTCACTTGACATATTTATGTATTTCAGATACAGCGGGTCACATTAAATGGAGTTTACTCAGACACTCTTACATTTTTGCAGTAAACATCAGGCACACACACTGGGGACACGGTGAGCTGCTCCTGCGTTGTGTCTCTCCAGCATGTTTACAGGAGATCCAATCCAATAAAAAAAAAAAAAAAAAAAAAATCTAATTATACATCACAAGCTTCCACAGAATCATGTCACGTAGTTTGCATAAATCATTCAAATCGCCCATTAAACAAATAGCTGAGATAATCTCTTCACTTCCACAGATTACACAACGCTTCTGCACAAAACCACCAAAGGTATTCATGATGAGACAGCCTATATAGATATAATGTGATTCATTCATTTAATCAGCCTAATAAAACATAGATTATTAGAAAATATCTGTTAATATTCAGTGGCATGCATTCAGCTCATTTGATTGGAAACCAAATATCCAAATCTATAAATTGCAAAGATTTAAATAAGTCTCCCAAGTTATTTCATATAAGTCTGGTGATGAAATGGCAGACTTTAAAGTCTTATAACTTATTCCCTGTGAGAAAGTATTAATCAAGACAGATTAAATGCTTTGCACATTTGCTTTAATGTCTCTGAGGAGATGGGAGGAGAGCACGTTTTAAATTGGCACATTTATAATGAAGCTTTTATATCTTAAAAGCCCCAGCTGAAGTCATGAGGCCCGGCAGCCTAAAAGCTTCCTCAAATCCTCCGGCAGGAATAACGGGGCAAAAGATGCAGCAGTGAAAATGCGCAACACTTTGTGAATTTAGGAGAGATCCGAAATACTGTGACTTAAGTTTCCACAGTGAAGTTGCACTTTGATGAAGAGTCATCGGTGAGATTCTCAGAAATATTGTTCCAAAGTCGAAGAACAGCTTGTGTGTGTCGTGATGTTTTTGTGGCGTGGCTCAGGCTGCTGACAGCGTTTCATTCAGGAAGCCGAAGCCTTTTCCACTAAGCAAAGAGGCATTGTGGCACTCCTATTTAAACAGCTGTGACTCGGCTCCTCTCCAACCATTCCTGCACATCAACCACTTTCTCTGGACTACAGAAGGAAAATCATCTTGTTTTGGGGTTCTTAAGAAATTTTTATTTAGCCATGGACAAGGACCTTTAAGTGTGAGTCACTCTCATAAGAGATCCAAAAATGGGACACAGAGCTGCAGCAGCACTAATGTAATGGCACTAAAAATGAACTTAAGCTAAGGTCATTTTCTCATAAAAGTAAGGAGACACATTTTACTTTATATTACAGACACCATGGGTTTCCAATTAAATAATAACTGTATAAAGAATTGAGAGAAATACAGTAAGTGAATGTAATCAGATAATTATAGTATCATCTAATACATGAGGTCTCAGCTCTGTCTTTTCATCACATAAAGGTCTCATCTCACAGTTCAACTCTGACAAGTAACAAGAAAACAAAAACTCAATTCAACTCTGATGAGATCTCCGTGGAAGAAAAAAGCCTGAGTGTGTGCGTGCGTGCACGCCTCGACCTCGTGCACAGCTACACATCAGCCAGTCAGCCTAGGTGTTTGCACAGTATCTTGATATAGCAAAATTATGCTGCAGATCGACTGGGCATAAACTTCTCGAGCCGAGCCGCTTGGGCAGATCGATATTTCTTTAGTGCAAATACACAAAATGAAAGCACTTTTAAAGGCTGAGGCGACTGTTCTGCCACAGCAATCTGCATCCAACGCAGGATTGACTGTTCTGGCGGCTTTAGTATGTGGGTAATCAATGAGGGTAGGGGTTGGGATGTAATGATTAACTCTATATGGGGGTTCCTTAGGCTGCCCAGACACGATGGGGACACGGTGACGCTGATGAAGACAAAAGATCCATAACTATACATCAGATGCCTTTAACATATTAGAATATTACTCTGCTTTGTTGGCAGCCAATTCACAGGTATAAGAGTTGAACACTGACCTGAATCAATATCAAAATTATATAAAAATGATCAAATCCGTCATCCATAAATCCACAGATCGGAACAGCAGAGGGTGTACTATAATCCATGTAGTATATGTTATCTTATGTTAACATCAACTAAATAAAACAGAAGGGCTCCGCCTGCAGAGACTCCTGTCAGCTCTGCAGCATTAATGTGCCGCTGGTGGCCTTCTGTTGACAAAAGCTAACTGATGACAGGCGAGGAGACACAGCAGTCAGCCATATTGGCGAAAAAACACTGTTGACCCTGCTTAGATTGGATTTACCGCAAGGCTGGATCCAACCACTGGTAGACATGATGGATTATTGTAATGGCCACCTCAATGGCCTCTTTGTCATGTTTAAATGGCAATACATTTTAGCAGGAAGGGGGAAATTTAACAACTCCAGGCTGGAGAGGCAAATGATCTGTTTGGGGTGTAAATAAAAATGTGTCACAGGTTGACTTTGTGCTGACGTGCTGCAACATGGGAGGGTGCCCATATCCACCTCAATCCAAGCACACTGAGCCTGGATTCAACTCACCACAGGTTATGACTACTGATTGTGTTTCATTATGTATATTCATATACAGATTTCCAGGCTTGGAAAATAGTTTTATGACTTTTTAATTCCCTCTCCCAGCCGTCATCATCATTCATCGTCAGAGTCATTCGCTAAGGACCAGCGTAACCCTTTCCTCAGCTAATACAGCACCGGTGACAAACACTGCAGTGGTGTTAAGACTTTCACCAGTGTGTCACTTTACACTCCTCACATCCTTATCAGCAGCACGGCCCGCTGTTCTCTTCCCATGCAGAACCAGTGTATTTTAAAGAACATACCAAAAGTTTTTAGATTGATTTTGTGGTGTGTGTGTGTGTGTGTGTGTGTGTGTGTGTGTGTGGCACGGCGGGCCTCAGGCTGCAGCTTGTCTTTAGTCCCTTCTTTTCAGCTGTCAGAACTGAGTTTTATCTGGTGTCAGACGTCTTGTTGCAGCTCTTCTCTGACTTTCCGTTGATTTCCTTGCTTCCGCTGGTCTCCATTCATTTTAGTTATACTACGAAAATCTGATTGCGGAAGTTTGAAATTTCCTTGAACAAGAGAGAGAGAGAGACATTAAGTCACGTTCCACTTGGACTTTGATTTAGCACTTCCTGTTTTATTTTGTAGACTTCTGCTTCATGCTGTTCAGTTAACTTTGCTTCCCGCCAGTTTTCTGCATCACCTGTGTTCTATCAGTTCATCACTCACCTGAGTTTCTTACAGTTCCTTTGTTCTTTGCGTATTTACCGTGGACTTTGCTTTTTCAGCATTTTTGGTTTATCCGCCTGATCATTGTAAGGTTTTCACCGCCTCTCATTCTGCCTTGCATTTTGCCGGCATTTTCAATTAAAGACTGTTTATTCACATAATCCTGCCTAAAACCTGCGCTGAGTCCTCATCCTGAACCAGCCCTGTTCCATGTTAGCACATTTTCTGTTTGTGTCAGAGGAGTGTTACCTGTGGGACAGTCCAGCTGTGAAAACTCTCTGTTGGTACTTTGAGGGACCCCCCCCAAAAAATTCAAGATCTGAAACTCAGAAGCAGAGAGGTCCTTTAAAGCGCTCTGACGTAACCTGAAAAAAATCCTGACTTGTCATGTATTTCAGACGAGGAAAAAAAAAGTATTTTCCCTCAGTTATACTCATCAGTTAAGACGAGTCAACGTGAGCTGCATGCATCCAGTCACACAACGTCCAAACTATCCGCTCTGTCAGCCGTTCACCTCTAAACCTGTGGAAAGTGCTGCACGTTCTACTTTTAGCTCTCTAGCTGCCAGAATTATGACTAAACGAGCTGCAGCTCCAACAAAGAGCTTAGAAAGGAATTTAAACTGATAAAAGAGAGCTTTTGACGCCAGCGAGCTGCTTTGTGGAACTTGTGGAGTACTTTTCCATTGTCACAGCGACAAAATGCAGCACCAAAACGCACAGGGAAGCAGAGAAGAAGAAGAAGAAGAAGACAGCTACTCCAAGTGTTTCTGGATTTTTTAGTTTACGCAGTGAAGCTTCTCGCTCCGCTGTTCACGGGCAAGGTTTCCCATCCAGTGACGTCAGAGCAAAACTCCTCAGAAACTGGATGAGCCTGAATTTTCCTCAGCACGTCTCAGGAAGGTTCACGAGTCCCGAGCACCAGTCCAACTCGTCCTAAATCTAACGTTCTGCTTTTGACGTAGACCTCCTAGAGCACAGCTACTCAAATACAAATCTTAAAGCAAAGTTTCAATAAGACAAAGGTCCATTTATTGAAGCCAGGGTCAGATTGGGACCCTAATTTTTACTAAGAATTTGGGGGGGGGGTGCAAACAGGACGCTGAATGTGATTGGACCAAAGCAGAGTAGTCGGACATTTTCTGCAGAGTGGAGAAAGCAGAGAATTTTGACTCGTTGCGTCGCAGCGATGTCTCACAGATAATACGAACGTATGAAAAGTAGAATTTGCTCAGAGTCTGGAGACAGTTGTGGTTCGGTCCGGATCGGAGTCCGAACTTTGAGGATGGCTGTAGCACATGATAATAGACACTAATAGTATGCTCTGACTGGCTGCTTATGACTTTTTGTTGGCTGCGATTTGTGTGTGTGTGTGTGTGTCTGTTGGCGGGGTTACTTCTGTATGTATGATGTAACTGAAAATAAAAGAAAATGGGAACCTGCTAGCTCTGCTACAGCTAGCTGCTTTTCATATTGTGCTGATATGAGCTGGTATGAGATATGAGTCTGTCTGCAAGGTCTCACTCTACAAACAGATCACTCTACAAACAGATCACTCTACACACTTGCTACGGATTTTACTTTGGATCATCAGTAAGAATGCAAACAATTTAAGTAAGAGCACTAAAGCAAGTTTTTCTTGCTTTAGTGCTCTTACCAGGAGGTTGAGGAGTTTTCTTCAAGGCAAAATGAGTGGATGATGAAGAAAAAGAGTGAGCGAGACAGGTTTATCTGTTTGGAGGTAGACGGAGCTCCCACGCCGCTGCAAACAGTCTATAACAGAATGTAAATGAAGTCGCCTGTGCCAACAAGACAGTACTTTCTCTCTATCATGAATAAATATTAGTGGTTCTCACTCTCCAGCTGCCTGTTCTCCCACAAAGCCCTGTGTGTGGCGTCACATTCCGTGCTTCCTGTTGCCACACTGAACATCTTCATCACAGAGAGTGGAAACATGGATGGTATGTCTGCTGGATGGTAAATACAAAGTCATTAACCTCTGACCCGGCTGGATCGCGGGCCGNGGCGGCCTGATTGTTTGGAAAGGAGATTCCCTGGAGTCTCAGGAAGGTGTCAGGAAGAGACGGGCTCATCAAATTGGCTTCCGTCGGAGCAATTCTGAAAGTCGTGAACCGGTATAAATCTCCGTTCATATTTGTAAGGCATCCTGCTGAGGATCACCAACAGCCAGCAAAACCCACAGGGACCCTGACAAATAATCTCCCACGGCGATAATATCATAAATGACATGATAATTTACCAGATCTACCACAGTAACCACCGTCCACCATGGCAGTAACCATATTACCATGTCAAAGTTAAACTGTGGAAAAGGCAAATTCACGACTTATTTTTTAATGAAATAGCCGCAACAAACATTTATAATGTGACGTGGAGGTGTCTCCAAATGTGGGCGTGTCCCTCTTGGTGTGGGTGTGTCTCTGCGTGTCTTTCCTGTTTTAATTGGGCCGGCACCATCCGGTACGGCACCTTCAGAACATCTTTTACCCCCAGTTTCCACTAAACGCTGTTCAGCCAGAGCAATTAGAATCCATTAGCAATTAGAAAAAGGCGTCTACGTTACAGCGGCAGTAAGTTAGTGGAAGAGTTCTGGAGTGAACGCCCAAACTTCATATATGGAACAGGTTTGCTGTAGTGAGTCTGATGTCCACTGAACCGAGCATTTCTGCTGTCAAGTTGTCCCAGTTTGTATCAAACTACATATAATCTATAGTTTGCTAGCTTGCTAGGTGGATATGTTATATTGAATCTGAGTCAGTGAGGCTACGTTACTGTAATTCATCATTCCTCTTCACTGAAATTGTGCAGAGATGGACAGATGAAGAGAAAGTAGCTAAGCTTATTTTTCAGGATATTTTTTTACATTTGGTGATTTGGTGATTTAGTAGCATAACATTACAACGTACAAGAGTGACTGTAATAAAATACGTTTGATGTAGATATGAAGTGTCAAGTTATATATACCAGATGTAAACATATTGTAAGTGGCCAGAAAAATAGAAAAACCTGTACTGTAATGTAGAGCAATACAACAGACCTACAATAAATACAGAAATATTATCTGACTTAAAAGGTTCAGTTTTTATTCGGACCGCTATTTCAGCTGTTTGTAATTATGCTGACTCAGTTTTATGATTCGCTACTTTGTCGACACTGTGTCGAGCTGCATTAGATTTACGGGTGTTTCAAATATTTTGTCCACGTCATTCGTTATATGGAGGAGCCAAAATATTAGAAATAATGCAGTCCAGTAAAAGAACAGACTCCAGCCTCAGAAATGAAGCAGCACTTCTCTGACAGAGTAAATAAAATAAAATTTAAAAAATATTTACATGTATTCATATTATTTATTATAGGACTGTTGTATTGACTTGTTTTACAGTGAACAGATGTTTTTTCTATTTTTCTGGCCACTGAGTGTGTTTTCCTATTATTTCAACATTTGTACTGTATCCTCGTTGTTTAAAGTAACTTTTACAGTGATGCATTTGAGATTTGAGAAGTAAGCGCTGGATGTGTTTATTTCTACATTACATTACATTTTGGAGTGAAAATCCGACGAGCAGCAGCAGCAAATGGATTCTAAAAAGAAGCTCTGCTGGTTTTGTGGCATGCACAGGGTCACAGCTCAGCGCAGAGCTGCTTTTGTCTAAAAACTGTGGCATCTGTTCTGAGTTCTGATCTGTTTTGGTAAGTCGCCAATTCACTCATCCTTAGCTTCCACTAACCCAGCCTGAGACTTCCAGCAACCTCAAAATCCCATTTTAACCATGGCTGAGGCCATGTCTGTCCTCTCCTGTGGGCGTGTCTGTCCAGGCGTGTGTTAATAGTTGAAATTGAGGATTAACAGCTTGCTCAGTCGTTTGGTAAAGCACATTTTGAGTTACAACATCATGCTGCAAGAATTATTTGACCTTAGGAAGCACAAACACACCAGGATTTGAACCCGTCTCCCAGGTGTTAAGTAGGCACTTTAACCTCTGCACTATGATGCAAATCTCAACTTTACATCTCAAGCAAGAATCAGTTCGGCTTGCTTGATGTGAACACAACAGAAAAAAGCTAGATGCAACTGTCAACTCTACACGTTATTATTAACAGTCCTATTTGTACAAAATAATACAAAAAGACGTACAACTGTAGCTGTTAGATTCCTTACACTGGAATCCAAACAACAGCTGTGATTACTTCTTAGACTTCAAAAGGCATCACGACATAAAACCAACTAAAAGATGTGCCGGAAAGAGTATAAAGGATCAATGTGCGATCTGAGGCTCCAGCTAGCCTCCAGCATCATAGCAAAGCAAGCAAATGCGTTTCTGGTGGCAGTTTGTATCGCTGTTAAAGCGACGAGAAAGTTGAGATTTAATGAGCCCTGAGCTAAAACGTTACTGCTGATGTTGGCTTCATACATGAGATGTGCAGCAGTGTTTTCTGTGAAGCTTTGGCTGTGTTAGGTTGGATTGCATTAATGAAACGTTTGTAATATTCTGTCCTCATGTATATAAATGGAACAATTGACAATATATATATATATATATATATAAAAAATTAGAACTTTCACCGTAGTAACTCTAGTTTTCTGTTCATATTGAACTTTTCTGCAGTAGCCAGTTTATATCTAATGTTACAGTTGAGTATGGTATTATTCCTGGTTACAGTTGTACTCACTGATTACAGATCTTTATGTGTCATTGACTAAATTGTAATTTAATTTCCGAAAACAAAGAAAATACTTGTTCTCTGCAGAATTTTAATGCTGCTGCTTGAATATCATTTTGCAATGTAAAATATGCATTTTTGAATCAACATCAAGACGTGCAAATATACCCAAGCATGAATGTTTTGCCTGCTGTAAATCTAATGATAAAATGGTCCAAAATCAGCTGATTGCTGCTCTTATTCAGTGCATTTATGTGCATGCTTAAACTTCAATTATACTTCAATTAAGGCAATAAATCAATTTCTTTCAAATGTCATAATAAGGTTGATAAATCAACCATGAGCAACAGACATAGATTATGAGATTGTAAATCAGTTTACTTAAGCAGATTATCTTTGCACATCTGCACGCATTTCCTCAGAAAGCGAACTCATCCTCATACCTTGAAAATTTTGTAACTTTGAAGCAGCGTGTCAGTTTATTCTGCCAGTAAAGTGATTCAGTCCACATGGGTTATATGTGCATGTAAACTGAGTGTCTGGTTTGAGAGGTCAAACAGTAGTTTATTAAACTGTGCTGTGGAGGTCAGGCTGTGCTTGTCAGTACGGTTACATGTACGCTGTACTCCGATTATTTGTCTAAAATCCAAAAATGTGATGTGAATTAATATGATTCCGCGGTTTGCTGAAGTTGCATGACACATTGCATAATCAGAGTATGAGGAGAGTCCGCCAGGTGAGGAAATGCACGTGGAGGTGGATTACTCTGATTATAATGTTTGTATGCCCAAATGAATTGATTTACAATCACATAATGTAGGACTGTTACTTGGAATAAGCTTACTCAGATTTGTCTATTTCAGTAGAATTATGGTGTTTACATGACATTTGAAAAATTCTGTTTATTGCCTTAATCTGAGTATAATTAAAGTTTAAGGTGCTGGGTGTTGGTTTTCTGTAATAACACGATGGTGATCTCTTCCCAACTGTAGCCTTCAAAATACTTTTAAAATAATTTATTTGCCACGATCACAACTTTCCCCTAACATCGACCAAGCACTGTTAATTTCGTCAGGTTAGCTGATTTGCTTGTCTTTTATGTTGACTTCACATTTAATGATTGTATTTCATACCTATCATAGTCATATTAATTTTGTATGTGTGTGATAGCTTAATGCTAGATGTTTGCTAGCAAATTGACTCGCATTATCATCAGCTGGTGTTCTGGCGCTCATATACAGAGATGGCATTTTTGTTTTACGTTTATTTGTTCCTCCACTGACATTCAAAGTTACCTGACTGAAAAAAAAAAAAAAAAATCNAAAAAAAAAAAAAAAAATCTGCATTCATTAATTTGTAGTTGATTCTTATTTACAGTTATGGCAGTGTAGGGTCTATAACTGCCTTTCCATCCACCTATTTTTATGCAAATTTTGAATAGGCGCATTAGAAAGCCTGAAAGGAAACACAGTTAAGTCACATTAACTCCAAATTTCATGTTAAAAAATGTATATGCTTGGCAGAGGTGGATTAACCGATGATTCGCATAAGACAAAATGCGATTAAAGCTGATGGAAACAGTTTATTCGTATTTGATGAGGACGTGATGTGCTACCTGGTGAGCACACACACACACACATATCTCAGAAGAGCAGGTGGTCCTCAACAAGCATCTGCAGAACGATGTATCCGTTTGTGACTACAAAAGACTACAAAAGTCCGGTGTTGTGCCAAACTCTGCATCTCTGCCGAAAATTGCATCCCCACTTCTGCAGAGACTTTAAAGAGCTGACATTTAGGGCTGTTTGAATGTGACAGGGTGAGTTTGCTGCATGTCAACCCTCCTCAGGGCTGAGAAAGGGCATGCATTTTTCTGCAAGTGGCTCGTCTGCCAAGATTTGCATCCCCAGTGAAAATAACTTTTTAAGGATGAAAGGATGAAATGACATTAAAAACTCCCATTTGGAGTTCTTTTTGTGTGACAGGGTGAGTTTGGTGCATTCAAGCCTCCTCAGGCTCGAGAAAAGAGGGGATGCATTTTAGCGAATAAATAAGAATGGAGGACTGAGTCGCTGCTGCTCAACAGACTTACTGTAGGTATTATCGTTATTGTCTTTTAATAAGTGCCATAATCACTGTTTGATAAAAGGAAATTGGAATTTGATAAAAGGAAAAAGGAATATTGTCTTGGATTACATGTATGATCCATTGTCTGCAAGTGGGGATGCAATTCTCGACAGGGATGCAGTTTTCGGCACAACACCGGTACCAGCTGCTGCAGGAAGAACATGATGTGCTGCATAATTGCACAGCATTATTTGTCGAGCCTCTGCCAGTAAACGATTGTTTTACTCACGCCGAAAGTTTCTCCCACCACACAGTACTTGATGCACGTGGCAAGTTTATAGATCGCCATGGCAACGTGCTCTCAGACCAACTCTGCATGCTGTGTTTTGCCTTTGACATTAGTTTATGTAGAATTAAATCACCTCAGAGATAATTGGCATCAATTTCCTTTAATCGAATAATTAGAAATGTGCATTAAATATGCAAATAAGCTGGCTGGGAAACGACTCTATGTTGTGACTTTACATTTGTGAAAGACATGTTTTATCGATAAACATGTTACTGTGTATTAACTACATGGTAGCTTTAATGCTTTAATGACTCATTTTTCTCTTTAAATATGGAAAACTGAAATTGTCAGGTGAAACTCAGTAGTTTAATAAAATATAAGTATATAAAAAGCAAAATGGGCAGCTTTTCTTCCAGAGTGCAGCAGTCACACATTCCAACCTTTTCAACCTTTCTGAGGGGTAATATTGTGATTAACATGTCATACGTGTTCAGGCTGCTGCCAAACGTTTCTCAGAAGTAAATATAAGTTCAAACGGACATTTTCCTGGTGCTGGATGAAACACCACTCTGAAGACTGAAGAATAATCACAAATCAGTGAGACATTTAAAAAAAAGTCTGACTAAAATTGAACTAAATACCACAAAATTGTCAGACTAAAACTAAGCTAAATTAACTCTAATTTTTGTCAACTAAAACTAGACTAAAACTATTGGTAATGAAAAGACTAAAATAAGACTAAAACTAAAAGCCATTTTTGTCGGAAGACTAAAATTAAATTAAAATTGGGTGCCAAAATTAACATTTAGTTGCCTAAAGCTATATCTCACTAAGAAAGACACGAAGAAACTGTTCTTACTGAATGAAAGGCAGCAGCATCTGCTGTATATTCTGTGTGCTGCTGGCTGGAAAAATGCTCAGTAATTACAGAGGAATGATGGAACAGGCAGAAACACAGCAACAACACAACACTGCAGAGAAAGCGGGTGCGGCGTGCAGAGCTGCAGCCGGCTGCAGGCGGCGTGTGAAGAGTTGATTTGAGTCGTGTCTCTGGTGACGGACTGCTGTCTGCTCGGCGCTGAGCTTTAAATGGTTTCTCTGTCAGGCAGAATGGAGGGATAAACTGCACTCTCCAATCCCCAGACCCATTTAGGGAGCAGATGAAAAGGCAGATGGACATGTTCCTCCACTTTTATGCAGCAGCAGCCAGCTGATAAACAAAACAGCAAATATCCACTGCATTTTCTGACAGCCACTTTCCACCTGCCACTCCACATAAAGAAACCACTGCCCACTGGTTTTCACTCTCACTGTCAATCACACACTCCTCACCCTCGCCTCTGTCTGTGGCTCATGTCTCTTTCAGTCAGACTGCACTTTGACAGGTGATTAATTCAGATCAGCAGCTGAAAATGATAATGGTGTTAAGGGAACAACAGTCATTATTTAGAACATGATTTAAGTATCCATGTCTACTGACTTGGCCTGTGTGATTATTTGTTTATTCAATAGTGTAGATGAAATAATGAAATAATGTCATTCATTACGCATCAGGAGTCCAGGAGCCCCTGAAAGAAATGGAGCCGCCTCCTCCTCCTCCTCCTCCTCCTCCTCCTCCTGTTCACCAGCTGACAGATGTAATAGGAGGATCATCATAGTTTAGGGAATTCCACAGCTCCACAATCTATCTCCAGCTCAACCCTCTTCATCTTCCTTTGATACTGTCCCAGCTCTTCTCCCTCTCTGTCATTCAATGAACTTTCAGTCCTCAGTTCGATTCATTCGTTTTGCATGACTGAACAGTCTAAACTTAAAGTTAGTAAAGGTTAAAAGAACAGGCACATGCTTATAACATTTGCAATGAAGGTGTAAAGACTCGTTTTATATTCATCCAGGGTATTGTATTTGTCCACAACACTTTCAATAGTGTCACTGGGCAGATTAGCTCTAAACTCTGTTTCCATTTTGAAGGTACATTAAAATAAAAAGTGGAATTTGTCTGTTTGTAATTGTTCAAAGGTCATCATTCCAACAAGCATTCACCATCGTAACAGTTTATCCATCTGCTACTGTTTTCTTGAGTTTAGTGAACTCTTTTCTTTCTGAAGAATAATTTGTTAAACTGAGGTAGTGAAAGTTTGTCTTCCATACTTTGTCTTTTAAAATCACCATTAACTTCCTAATCTGTAGTTTTTAACTTGTTCAAACCACTTTTAAGCGAAAAAAAAAAAAGTGTAAAAAATACAAACTCCCATTTACAAAACTACTTCTTATGCAACTGCTGAAGTTTGTCTAAAGAATGAGAAATACAAATCAAAAGTGGGCAGGTTAAATCTAAAACGAAAGACAATGCATTTTCTTTTGTGCTGGTGGAATATTGAGATGTATTAAGAGAAAGCTGGATCATCAAGGTTTTATGTACTGTCCATCACTGCAGGACTTTAAGAGCAGAAGTTTGAAATTTATTTATGAATAAATGTGTTTTTCAGCACTATAGGGACAAACGAGTAAAATCCTGGATTTTGTAATGTTAATTAAAATAAGTTTCTCAAACTCAGCTTCAAAGAAACTGAGCCAAAATATGGTGAGAGTGATATTACAGAAATATTTTGTAAAAATGTCTGAAAATAGTGATGATTGTAGTTTATAATGAGAATATGTTGACTGTTGCTGTAATTCTCTGTAAACATCATTACTGCAGTATAACTCAGCTCAGTGTCACAGGCAAACATGGTAAATGAGGTCAAATCATCATTCATGATTTTACAGGAGCTTCTTTCAATATAAAGGATTTGACTTGACGTTAAGAGGTTCACCAAGTGGAAGCTACAGTTGCTTATCTATAATTTAACAGAGTCAATACTATTGGACTGCTTGCTGATTCACGATGATGAAACAATCACCAGTGGGACCGGCTGCTGCAGTACACTCAGAGGACTAACTACTGCTATGGTGTATGGAGTACANACCAGTGGGACCGGCTGCTGCAGTACACTCAGAGGACTAACTACTGCTATGGTGTATGGAGTACACAATTCTGACCTTGGATGATTGTTCAGAGCCATTGACAACCATACACCATGGAAAATACAATGCTCAGTGACATGATGTTCCCAAGACAAAGCAGGGGAAAAGATGGGGAATCAGGCAGAGACTTAAAAGACTCAGCAGTACCGAGGTACACCCTCGCTCCAATCTGTAATTCTGGCTAATGTCCGATCTCTCCTTAACAAACTGGATGAACTGTAGGCTAATATTACCTGCCAGTGGGTATATAAAGGAGCCAATTTGATCTGTATAACACAATAGTGGCTTCACCACACAATACTCAAACTTTACTCCAAACTTTCTTTAGATGGCTTTAGGATGCAACTCAGACTTGATGGTAACACCTTAAGCAGTGGCGGTGGTTTGTGTGTATGTGAACGGATCATGTAAAGGAAACATGTTGTACACTTGAGAGCTGCTTGCTGTGACTTTCAGGAGAGTTTAGCCAACTCGCTCTGGTTTTTCTTTACATTCTGCCATCTGGCAACGTCAGTTGAGCATCAGAGGCAGTAGCCGCATGTGCACACTGTCTCCAGATTTCTCTACAATAATCCTTTGGGATTTTAACAGCTGTAAACTTAAAACACTACCCACCTACCAATACTATATATCACAAGCACTACCAGGGGTGATAATAAAATCAACCTCTGTTGGCAACTTGAAGAGCACATACAAAGCCCTTAAAAACCATCGTTCAGCCTACTGCACCACAACACAGTGACAGGCTGACCAAGAAAGTGGTAAAAAAAAAAAAATGGGACAATGATACATATGAAACTCTAAAAGGCTGCTTTGACTGGACAGACTGGGAAGTGCTAACCCAGAGGAGCTGAGGAGCTATGATTTAAGAGAAATGAAACATTGTCGCTCCTCAAGCATCACGTGAAGCCACGTCGCTTGTTGATGTCAGAGCGCTTGGAGCTGCTGTGTTTTAGTTTTTACAAGATAATAAAATAATGAAATATTCTGATTATTACTGTAACAATGAACATGAACATTTTGACAAACATGCAGAACAATCTGACTTTCTAATCTACAGATCATCACTTTTCTAAGTGTGTTTCTCTGCTCAGAGAGTTAAAATATAAAGTTTATCAGCGTTATGAACTTTAACTGTTTTATTAAACATGTCAGAGGATTTTGTTGCTGCTTGTTTTATTGTTTTATGATTCTTTATCATTCAGAGCTGCACTGAACACACATCCAGTCATTTTAATCAGATGATCAATCAGACTAAATCAAACATCAATAATCAGTCATTTTATTTTTCTGTTCACATGTTTGATCAAACTCATGATGAGGTCATATTAAGATGCGTGTCCCTGTATCAGATCAGATGTAGCAGATCTGTCCAATCAGAAACAGACTTCCAGTAAAGGGGCGTGTCTGTCAGGTAACAGACTTCCTGTAGGAGCATCTCGTGTTTCCTGATGAAGCTCCTCCTCCTCAGAGCAAAATAAGAGGACGTCCTTAAAGACGTCGGACCTGATTGGTTTCCAGGTCCTCAGGTGAGGGTCACGGGACGCACCTACAGTCACCCACTCCATCACTTTCTGTGAGGAAATGATAGTTGCTAGAAAAACCATCAAGGTGTTTTGCAATAACAAACTTTGGATTACAAAAGACCTGAAAGCCACAATCAATGATAAGAACATATTTTCTTTGATGTCACTTTTTTTTCTTTTTCTCCCTTTCTTGTATTACTATGATGATCTAAGAGGACCAATATTTAATGAAATATTTGACCAAAGTCAAATCTTTGGTGGAGCGATAATGAAAAACTAGAAAAGCTGTTTAATTTTAAGGTTTTTAAGTTGACCCATTTTGTCTCCACAGCCTGGAAAAGAAGGAAAGATGGACTGTTTCTTTAATATGTCTAAAATCCTGTGTTGTATGGTTTGACTTCATAATGCATAAGCTAATTTGTTTTGTTTAATGAAGTTTAGTATCACACTGGATCCAGTTTGTATGGAAAAAAAAAAAAAAAAAAAANAAAAAAAAAAAAAAAAAAAGGTATATTGTAAGCCCATGGGGTCTGGGCATGCATGATGTATGCATGCCCAGACAATAATAAAAATTCATTCATTCACTCTTTCTTCTCTTTTACTAGTGTAACATGACATCTTTCCTTATTATTTATTACCCCCATTGTAATGTTTGTAATTGGCATTTATCTTACATAACTATTGATCATGACCATACTGTCTGTTCAGTCATTCGTGGTACTAATAATAACAATAATAATAATAATAATAATAATAATAATTAGTATTAATAATTATTATTATTATTAATAATATTATTATTAATAATTAGTATTATATTAATTAATTAATTAATAATAATAAATTTTTAAAAAGATAAGAAAAAACATTCATCTCAGGAGACAGAGTCAAATCCATGCAGATACAAAAAAAGCTCAATAAACAGGCCAACAGGCCTAGAGAGGCTCTTTAAAACAGGAAAACTCAGGGATGCCTGGAACAGCATTAAGACAATAGCTGGACTCTGTAGAAATTCTGCAACAACTTGCTCTAGAAAGAAGGACAGTGTCAACATGGCTGAAAACCTTAACTTTTTCTGCAGGTTTGACCAGCAGAAAGTCACCGGAGAGGGAGGAGCTCATTTGTAACCTGTCTGCATCACTCACCTCTGCAAACCTGAAATTTCAACCAGCAAATGTGGGGCAGGTTCTGAAAAGGATAAACCCAATTAAGTCCCCCGAAGAAGACCTGAAAACCTGCCATAGCTAACTGATAGGGTTCTTTCTGGGTTTCAACTGCTCCTTATCAGAACACTTTATCCCTGCTATATAGAAATCATCTGCCCTGTACCCAAAAAGACTAATCCCACCTGTAACAACACCTACTGCTCTGTAGCCCTAACACCCCTTGTGATGAAGAGCTTTGAAAGGGTTGTTCTTCCTCAGTTACAAAGAGGCACATTGACCCATTTCAGTTTGCATACAAACAACACGGGGGATAGATCATGCTGTGTTGATATTGCTCCACGGCACGTACACCTAAAGAACCTAAAGTCTTGTGTCAGGATGGTTTTTGTTGACTTCTCAGGTGCAGCTCCACCTCATGGGGAAAAAAAAAACAAAACAGTTTGAGATGGATGTCAGCCCACACCTCATCCTTTGGGTCCTCTCATTTCTGATGGGAAGAGACCAAGTGATCAGAGTAAATGACCAGTTCAGCACCACCAAATCCATCTCTACTGGAGTCCCCAGGGTTCTGTCATCTCTCCTATGCTGTTCACCCTGTACACCAGTGCAGAAGCTGTGATCCAGAAACAAATTACATCACCAAATATTCTGATAACACAGTCACTGGGGACAACACAGACTCTGGTTAGCAGCTCCAGGCTGAATTAGAATGATTCTTGGAGTGGTGCAGTGGAATCATCTGGTCCTCAATGCCTCCAAGATGAAGGAGATGATCAATACCTTTGCAGGGAAAAATCCACCATCACTGCACTAGAGGTCAATGCTCCAGATCATAGAAAGGGTGGAAGAATACAACCACAAAATCACCTTCAAATCAAATACTGAGACCATCATTTCCAAATGTCAACAGTACCTGTACATCCTCAGAAAACTTCACAAGCTCCAAGTGCACTAGTCAGTTCCACAAGCCTTCCAGAAATGTTTCAAGTCCATCCTCACTTTAAACTTTAACTTTAATGGCTTAGTTTGGAGCAATGAGAAGACATTCACATAACTCCTCTCCACAAGATCATCAGAACCAGCAGCAAAATCATTGGACTAGACCAGGAACCACTCAGGAACATCTACAGTGACACACACACAGTTCAACCTCCTCCTCCTCTCTGGCTGCAAATACAGATCCCTGACCTTTAAAACCAGGAAGGCTGCATCCAGCTTCATCCCAGCCTCCATCCACCTCTTCAACACACAGAAGTGAGTTTTATGCGCTATAACACAAGGTCAGAGGTCAACTCTTTCATCAGGTGGATCCAAGATTGGACACCAAATGTAGCCAGGGAAACAGGTGTATGAAATGAGGGGTGATTAGAGTAGTGACTTTCTCTAAGAGAACAGGTGTTTGCAATGATGGATCATTGGAGTGATCTCTTAATGGTACCATTTAATGAATGAAGGCAGATAAGAAAATCTGCCTTCATTTCTTTTCTCATCTGAATACATTTCTCTTTGGTAAATATTGCTGCAGCTGAACTGTAACTGAAGGGCTTTACTGTGGCTCTGGCAACAAAATAAAAGACTGGACTTTATTCAGCATCCTCTGAGCTTTCTAGCCATTTGTAGCTGGCTAACTCCGTGCGCACACCTCACACAGCATGGCATCATTACACACAGCACAAAACTGGAACCACAACATTCATCACTCTTTGACTCATACCAAAAACAACTACAAGCTTAACCACCATGTGGCTACTGGGTACCCATAATGCAACACGCTGCCTTAAAGGGACAGGCTGGCCATGTAAGAAGGTGTATCCGTGTTTGTGTGTGTTTTCATGTTTGTGCGTGCATGCTTGAGTGTGTGTTGTGTGTAATTCTGTTCTGAAACGTAGCGTGTGGTGGGGCTCACTTTGAGCTGGGTTTGACACTGTTGTGCCGCCACCATTTTTCCCTGTCATAGCACCAACAGTTGCTGGGGGGGCAACCTTAGCATGTAATGTTGATATTTCACAAACAAAATTATGTTTTCAGCTGTGTGAGCGATGGGTGGTTCCAGTCGCTGCACTTTCCTCATGCCTGACTTGGGATATTAATGCGCTCCAGTAACTGTTAATTTCAGTTTGGAGAAGTGATTTATGGGTAGACGGAGAGGAGAGGAATAATCTAATTGAGATCAGAATGGCTGTTTCTCACATAGTCACGCCTGCACCTTCCAGATGGGGCACCATGATTAATGCATAATGAACAAATAACCCATGAAATTAATAAAAAAACAATTCTTCAACTACTTGGCTCTCTTCATGGAGAGGAGAATAAATACAAATAAGAATCAAAGTGTTTTTGTCATTTTTTTTCTCCTCTGAATACATTTCTCTTTATTACGCACTTGAAGGGAAAGCAATAGGCAGCACATTCAATGGAAAGGAGCAGCATAATCAATCTGACATTGGACTGTCTGTCTGTACGCTTGGTTTATAAAACAATAAGGAGCAGGGAAAGATGTTGCTGGACCATTAATGTCTTCATCCAAAAGTCTACATTCTTCAAATTATACAATAGGAAGAATTCCCTCAGCATAAAAAAAGCCAACTACTATCATAAGCTGCCAAACAAGATATCTACATTTAAGGGACCATACTGGCAATTGTGCATGTTTGAGCCCAATATACTGCCTATAATAGGTGAGAGTAGGGTAAGATGAGACAGTGGGTAAGTTCACCCACCCCCTCTATCTAGGTGGCTGTGCACACTTGTTAACACAGGACCATAAATTATTTTGTGTAGGTAAATACAGTATCTTGATAGAATAACTAATAGCCTCCATTTTTTTTTAGGCTGAGATTGTTTCAAGAACTTTATGGCACACGACCATCTCTCCTGCCATCTGCCTGAAGTGACATTTTTGATTGTTCTTTGACAGTCTGAGTCTAAAGTGATTGAGAGAATTAATATATTTGACTACATTAATAACTGTGACAACTACATACAACACTTGAGTCCATTTACATCAAACTACACATTTACCTACCAGCTACATTTACCAGCGTATCTATTAAGGGCTGTTTAGTTGCAAATACTTTTTTGCATTACGTGTAAGGTATTCTGATTTTCATCATGCCTTAGCTTTGTTTTACAGGCATACATGATTGATAATGTTGATGAAGCAGCTGTGCTGACAATGCAGACAGCAAAGCAGGAAGTGGCAGAAAAAGGAAAGAAGCAGGTGGATGCCTCTGTGCAGATGATGCTGCTGGGAACACTGTTCCTCCATGTTTACCTTCCCAAGGATTTGATATCAAGACCACTTCATTATAGGATCATCTCCAGGATCAAGTTGTACCTCCACCACATCTGGATCAGTGAAGACAACTTTGCTGAATTCCTGGAATGTCTGGTTCAGCACACCAAGTGCTCCTCTGATGCAAATAATCCTTGATAGCATGAGGCCCACATTTCATTGGATGCAGCAAATGGTGTTGTTATGCTTACAGTTCCACCTCACACGTCACATGGCCTGCAGCCTCTTTGTCCATTTAAGATCTATTATAGCAGAGCTCTTGGTGGTTGGATGAGATCTAATCCAGGCAAAACAGTCAGCATTAAACCAAATCCCTGCATGTGTGAATGAGGTTTCATGTCAGCCATGGCATGGAGAATCTCTTCTGGATTCAGTCCACAGGATTTCCCTTAAAACAGAGATATTTTCTCTGATGCAGACTTTGATCCATCCATGGTGTCAGACAGACTGAACCCCGAGCTGCAGCCTGATGCTGCAGATGATGAGCCTGTGATTTCAACCTCCATCTGCTGAACTGCTTCACCATGTCCTACATATGCATCTGCTGCACCAAGTCACACAGATGCACCAAGTCACACAGATTCACCAAGTCGCAGATTCACTAAGCCACACAGATCCACCAAGTCAAATAGATTCACAACACAAACACACTGGATATGTCTCCTACTGACATTCTACCTTTACCCAAAGGTCAGCAGCCAAGGGCACAAACAAAGCCAAAGTATGTGGAGACTAGAATCCTGAATTATGCATCTGAAAAAGAAGAAACTGAAAGATGAAACATGAAGAAAGACAAAATAACAAAACATCAAAACATCAACCACCATCAAAACATCAACCACCATAAAAACATTAACCATTATCAAAACATCAAAACATCAACCATCATCAAAACATAGAAACATCAACCACTATCAAAACATCAACCACCATCAAAACATCAACCATCATCAAAACATCAAAACATAGAAACATCAACCACCATCAAAACATCAATCATCATCAAAACATCAACCACCATCAAAACATCAACCACCATAAAAACATTAACCATCAAAACATAGAAACATCAACAACCATCAAAACATCAAAACATCAACCACCATCAAAACATCAACCATCATCAGAACATCAAAACATCAATCACCATCAAAACATCAAAACATCAACCACCATCAAAACATCAACCACCATCAGAACATCAAAACATCAAAACATCAACCATCATCAAAACATCAAAACATAGAAACATCAACCACCATCAAAACATCAATCATCATCAAAACATCAACCACCATCAAAACATCAACCACCATAAAAACATTAACCATCAAAACATAGAAACATCAACAACCATCAAAACATCAAAACATCAACCACCATCAAAACATCAACCATCATCAGAACATCAAAACATCAATCACCATCAAAACATCAAAACATCAACCACCATCAAAACATCAACCACCATCAGAACATCAAAACATCAAAACATCAACCATCATCAAAACATAGAAACATCAACCACCATCAAAACATCAAAACATCAACCATCATCAAAACATAGAAACATCAGCCATCATCAAAACATCAACCATCATCAAAACATCAAAACATCAACCATCATCAAAACATCAAAACATAGAAACATCAACCACCATCAAAACATCAACCACCATCAAAACATCAAAACATCAACCATCATCAAAACATCAAAACATAGAAACATCAACCACCATCAAAACATCAACCACCATCAGAACATCAAAACATCAACCATCATCAAAACATAGAAACATCAACCACCATCAAAACATCAACCACCATCAAAACATCAAAACATCAACCATCATCAAAACATAGAAACATCAACCACCATCAAAACATTAACCATCATCAAAACATTAAAACATCAACCATCACCAAAAACAACCACCATCAGAACATCAACCACCATAAAAACATTAACCACCATCAGAACATCAACCACCATAAAAACATTAACCACCATCAGAACATCAAAACATCAACCATCATCATGTCATTAACCACCATCAAACATCAAAACATAGAAACATAAACCACCATCAAACCACCTCAAATCCTTAGGAAAAAAATTAGAGGGTGTGATGTTTGTGCCCTGAATGGTAGCTGTGGATTATTACTGATTATAAATGCATATCTCAGTGGAGATTATTGAGAACTTTTATAGTGAAACAAATGGAAATCAATGGCTGCCATGACGGTCACAAAAATACATTTAGTAATCTAAAACACAGAATCTTTTGATAAATTAGCAGTGATGTAAAGTTTATGTGGCTTGTAGGAAACGTGCTCAGATAAAATGGCAAAATATGGAAATTGAACTGCTTAGATATCCACAATTAGCAATAAATAAATGCTTGTGACTGAAGATAACCATTAGAATTTCCTCAGAACTGGATTTAGGCTATTTAAGTGTACTGGAGAAGATGGATGTAACCTGAAAAGGGAAGATGGTAAAAGAAGTGGCCCATGTATTGATTGACAAAACTATAACGTTTTGATCTTAAAATAGCTTCTGCTTCTCTGTCCAAAAGATCCATAATGCTAAATGCTGACACCTTTCTAGAGAATATCCTGTATTGATTTTTACATAAGAATTCATCTTTCTGCATTAGAACACACTTCAGCGCACATTTTGAACAAAGATCATTCAAGTACATTTATCATTATTTGATTTATGCATCATCATTGAGCAGAGCACAGGGCTGTTAGAACTGTCCACAGGGTTAAAGTGTCTCCATGTTAATGAAGTATGTGTTTAATGTGGTGGTGCAGCAGGGGAAAAGTGCGCCTGTGCTATTACATCACTATTTATTTGCTTAGCATGACTCCTGGCTGCACTGAGCTGCATAGCTTGCATTTCACACACAATCCATTTACACAGCTGCAGCAGAGATCCAGTGTGAGCTCCGTGCATTGGATCAGTCTGGAAAGTCTCTCATCAGTTATGTGAGAAGTGATAAGACGTGAGTTATCCTAATCTGCAGCCACACAGAGCTCACATCTGATACCTAACTCAGGTAAGACTGAAGAGCACGTCTTTACGGAGGGAATCCACAGTAATAACAGAATCACTGACGTGTGTGTGTGTGTGTGTGTGTGTGTGCTTGTGTGCATGTGTATGTGTGTGCTTGCGTGCATGTGTGCAGTCATATTCAAAGTAAATACTGCTTGGCTCTTCAAGTTCTCCCTCTGGCTGAAGTCCCACGGGAGAGGGACAGATTTCAATTTGCTTGGAGAGCAGGTCTGCACCTTCTGTCTCAATGAATACCTGAGGATTGGATTGGACGCTGTTAAAGTCATTGGCTGTAACTAAAGCGACTGTGAGGTCACCAGAATTTATAGAGCCATTATAATTGGCCTCAGAGTGGAAAAGTGTGAAGTGCGACATTCAGCTTTAATGCTGCTATAAAAAAAATATTCACCAAGCTGAATTATTTCAGCTTCATGTTGTACTAAATTTAAAAAGTAAAAGTTGTGAAAGCTGAGATATTAAAATTATATTTTTAAAAAACAGGTTTGACCTTGTAGATTATTGCTAATTAATTATGTAGTAAAATATAAGTAACTCAATATGTATTTTTATTAATTATTTCTACTGTAGAAATGAGTAGAGAGATTGAACTGAAAAAGCTCTCTTAATTTTTTTTTAATTTACATATTGCAGAAGAAAATAATGTAAAATAGGTTTTCAATTAAAATAGGAATGAATTAAGAAGTTCTGTTTCAGTGCTCGAATATTCCAACTGAACTGATATTCCTCCTGATATTTCTACCTTTTATTGCATCTTTATATTTGCATTGTTTTTATTGTATTTTGTCTGTTTTCTGTGATTTCCAAGTTAAAAAGCAGTTTAAAGTCATTGTTGCCATGGTTACTCTGTACAAAATATGCATTCATAATCCAGCACCAGCAAACAGTAATACTCAAGCACCCACCCTATCTGAAGCATAAATATTTGCCTATTAAATTAATGCAAAGGTTATGGCTCATAGTCATATGCGTCCATTATGAACGTGCAGGTATTCATAATTGTGTGTAAGTATGAGATTATTTATAGAAAATGTTGATGTTTAATTTAACTTATTTTTTAAAATCATTTTTTACATCAAACAGGGTGTTGATGTGTGATCCAGCTGATTAAAACACTATTGATCTATATATTTTTAAATAGTTTTTCTTGTTGGTGAGCTGCTGTGGGTGATGAATGATGAATTAGGCAGCAGTATTCTGTTTGAAGAATAATCAGGGCTGATTATTACAGATAACATACAGTATAATCATATCTGTCAACACCATTAGAGATGTCATGTCCAAAGGATTGCAGTTATAATCCAAAATTTATTGATAAATTGATTTATTGCTTGAAATGTCACATGAAGTGTCCATTCTTATACATGGTGACCAAAACTATAAATTAGATGGCACCAACACTATATATATTTATATATATAGTGTCTGAAATCACTCCCTACTCCCGATATAGTGCACTATATAGTGTGCTCACCATTTTGTAGTGGTGTCTGAATGCTTAATAAGGATTTCTATACCCTATAAAATGCAACTGTAAAAGTAGTGTACAGCGATGGACACTACACAGCACAATATAGACCATCATGCATTGNTGCAACTGTAAAAGTAGTGTACAGCGATGGACACTACACAGCACAATATAGACCATCATGCATTGCACAGGAAAAAAAAATATTGGAAAATAAAGGCTGATGGACGAGAGGAGAGAAAACGTGATGACGGGAACATTTCTCACTATGTACGTAAATTGATTTTTAGACTTTTAACCATATTAACCATATAAAATACTTTCTGTGCGTTTCATAGCTGAAATTTGAGTCAAACGGATATATCATGCATTTTCCAGCTAGCGAACAAGCTAGCCATGCCTTTTCTGTACAACTTTATTGGTAATTTTTTTTTTTTTTTTTTTTAGCACTAACGTATTAAAGTTTGATGGGCTAATTTACGTAATATTTTGGCGGTTGCAACATAAGCTTACAGGTTTGTTAATTTCCGTACATTACTTGCAGATGGTGTTTTGTAACTATTACAGTTTTTTTTTTTTTTTNTTTTTTTTTTTTTTGTTTGTTTTTTTTAGGGACTGATGACGATGTGGCGAAATTAATTCGCCTGACAGGACAGGGGCCAGGGAACTTCACGATTTAAGACACAATATTGACACTGGTGTTTATGATGGAAATGAAATAAAGAATATAAAACTGATAACACTGTGACATCAAATGAAATATTTCACTTAAAGGCGTGTGACAGCTGTTGTAACGCTGAAATGTAAGGATGAAAACAGACAAATTCGGAGTGGAAGGCGTGTTCATGGCTGTAAAAGGCAGTTCTAGCTGCTGTTTTTGATGGTGTATTGTTTTATTTTCCTGATGGACACATGACAAATCAACAAAGTAAGGCGTGAAAACAGTGTTTATTTAAAACAGACCTGCACAAATGCATCATACAAACTGAATCAAAGTATTTGTATTTATTTATGGAAAAAATCATTTAAAAATCTGTACAATTTTGCAACTTAAATAACACAAAAGACTTAAAAATACATCTGGCTACATGTGTATATCAGCTGATGTCGTCTTGCTATTAGTGCGACAGCAGTGACGTAATTAATGAGTGTCCGAAAGCATTCTTTATTTTGCCAACTAGTGCACAATTAAAAAAAACAAAAAACTAGTGCACTATATAGTTGTCCCCCCCCCCCCCCNCCCCCTCAACAACCTTGCTCTGAACCCACCCGTCACGGAGATACCGCACTGGGTCAGTGACGCCACTGACTACATCAAACTCCCTGTATAGTGGATAAGGAGTAGAGAATAGGGAATGATTTTAGAATCAGCCATAGTTTACAGTTCACCGTCGGTTTGTGCAGGTCACAGGTCACAGTTCACATGACGTGAATTCACACTGACCACAGTCGCTGTTAGAAAGAAACTTCTAACATGAGCTACACACTTCATTCATCTTTACTGCACTAATGTGTTTGTGTTCATATGATCAGAGAAGCAGCCCTCACACACACACATACACACACACACACACAGAGCAGAGGATGAGGATGAGGAAGATCTACACATATTTCTCTGTTGTCAGAGCACATTGTAATTTTGTGTCATAGTCACATAGTGACAGAAGAAATCTTTATGTTAACTTTGTTAAATATGTCAGTCAGCAGTACGTTTGCATGCACATTTAAAGGACCATCCCAGTGATTTTGCATGTTCGAGCATTGGTTTCAGTTCATTCCAGAATACTGTAAAAATTGACTCGTAGAGACTTGAGAAAGGTAACATCACAGCGAAAAAATCATCTATTAAATTATTTTTGTTGAAGTTACTTAAGTTAACAGATCAGACCAACACAGAGTTACATGGAAGAAAATGTATTTCTCCGCCAGAGAATATAGTCCCAGAACAAGACTGCTTTTACCGAGAAATTAAAACAACCTTCTACATTGTGTTAATGTGTTAGCAGACTAAATACTGAATTTTAAGGTGGATGTATCACCTAAACATTTGATTTGGAAAGATTTAAAAGATGCATATCATGTCTTCTTCCTTGTTTTTATTTTTCTTTCCTTCTTTTCCTTCTTTCTTATTAGTGTCACATCACATCTTACCCTATTATTTAACTATTTTCCCCACCATAACATGTATTTGATAGATGTTTATCACCTTGTCACCATGGAATTACTCTCTGTTCATTCACTTTCTATAGCAATTTAAAAAAAGAAAAAAGAAAGATTGGGGATTTGGCAAAATAACACGAAAATTAAAATACAGTTTTATGTTTTAGTAAATGCTTGACAGTAACACAGTGCTCAGTAGTTATTGTGCTCAAACATGAAAAAATACCAGTATGATCCTTTAAACTTCAATTAAATGATTAAGGAAAAGAAATTGATTTTTTTCAAATGTCATGTAAACACATAATTAGATTGAAATTGGTGTAACAGACATAGATCATGCGGTGGTAAATTGATTTATTCAGGCTTGTAAACATTGTAATCAGAGTAAACAGCTTACACTTTAATGCCAGAGCATTTCCTTACCTGGTGGACTTTCCTCATACTCCAATTACGCAATGCTTCAGGTACAGTGCTGTGAAAAACTATTTGCTCCCTTACAGATTTCTTCTGTTTTTGCTTTTTTGTCACACTTACATGTTTCAGATCATCAAACAAATTTTAATATCAGACAAAGGTAACCTGAGTAAATACAAAATGCAGTTTTTAAATGATGATTTCATTTATTAAGGGGAAAAAAAGCTATCCAAACCAACCTGGCCCTATATGAAAAAGTAAGTTGTCTGCTCTGGTGGTGCATATGGTGCCCTTCCTGGCTCCTGGGCTCGTCCGTTGTCCTGGTTCTCCTCTGTCCCTNTGGTGGTGCATATGGTGCCCTTCCTGGCTCCTGGGCTCGTCCGTTGTCCTGGTTCTCCTCTGTCCCTGTGGGGCTTTGCATCCTGGATGTCTTTCCATCTGGGGTGTCCCATCCGGCCGTGTGGCTTCTGTCGGGCTCAGAGAGGTCCCCGTACTATGGTAAGGTTCTGTGTTTAGGTCCCAGCCCGACACGTCAGCTACAATTGCGATCCGATCTTAAGCTGTGATCTGGGTCTCTGAGGTTGCTGGACCAGTGTTTGAGGCCGTCACCACCACTTAGTGCTGGGTGTTCTCAAGGGGATCAGGATTCTGGGGATCTGGATTTTGTGCATGGAACTTCACAATCTAAATAAGTAGACTGTTTATTGCTGT
>VXCM01001719.1:44414-82048 GCA_014773175.1 Lucifuga dentata
GGGGGGGGGGGGGGGGGGGTTTGGGGATAACCATGACTGACACTGGGTTCTCTGAAAGAAAAATGGATACACTTTAAGTATTTAATTCAACAATTCTATATATGTATATATATATATATGTATGTATATATATATATATTTTTTTTTTTCTTTGGGAATGTTTTAAGGACCTTTGTATTCAATTACATATTGTTCGTCTTTCTTCTTCTCCCCCTTCATCAGTCCTCGTGTCTCCATACAGAGAGGTATGACAAGTCTCATGTTGAGTGTGTGTCATGGGGCTGTGGTGACCAGAGCGGTCTTTAACACCAAAACTGCTGTGAGATAAACCGTAACAAATTGACAAATTGGTATTTTTCCACTTTATAGGATTACAAAGGACGCCTGTGGGGTATCTCCATGGTGGGAGACAGCGGGGGGCTGAGAGGAACATCTCTGTCATGCTGGAAACAAGTGACTGACTCAAATGCTGCTGAACTGGTTTGAGACTTAATACTGACCTGGACATGAATTCTAATAATAATTACAAACGTGATAAAAGTTTGGTGTATGATTCTTAAGCTGAAATCATTGTGCAACATGTTTGAGATAGAAGTTAAGGAAAGATGCTGGTCATTGTTAATGATGTCAGCAATGACTAATGCTAGCAGAACAGCAATGAACTCAGGTCATTTAAGTTAAAATTTATACAGTCTTTATACATCACACACGACATTTACATACACACTTCAGTCTGATTTTTGTACGGACTACAAAATGCAAGTAAGACAAATAAATAGATGGAATTAATAAGACCGCCATTCACCGAATACAAATGATGTGTTGCTTAATCGGGGTATGATGAGAATCTGCCAGGTGAGGAAATGCATGCAGAGCTGTCTTACTCCATAACAATGCATCAGTTATAAGTTAAGAAATCGGTTTAGAGTTTCATAATCTAGATCTATCCTGAATAAGCCAACTTCCATTATGTCAATTTCAATCTAGTTATGGTGTTTACATGGCATTTGAAAAAGTATTAATTACTTTAATAGGAGTATAATTGAAGTTTTAAGTTAAATGTACCTCCACATTCCCACTCTACAATGCCACAAAATGTCGCCAGTGAATGTGAGTTAATAATGCAGATGAGCTGCATATGAATTCATAGGAGAAATATTTATAGATGCATGTTTCAGTAATATACAAAGTTGTGTTGTGCAGCCAATCATTAAATAATCCCAAATGTTCCAAGATGAATTAAAACAAAAACGCCTAAAGATGCACACTGATATATTGTTGCAATGGATGAGCCATATAAACATGCTACAAAAGTTGATATGATGGAATTAAATGTTTCCCTCAAAACCTTAAATAACTTTTAAGTGTTGGAACAATCAGTTACAGTGTAATAAAAAGTTGGATTTGTTTTTGTTTTACTTCATGGCTACTTAAGAGAAAATTGAAGTGAGAATTATGGTTTGTGTTAATTAAATAAATTAAATAATATGCTACTGTTGGTACCTCAGCAGCAAAAGCACAAAGTGCAGCAGCAATGAAGTCAGGGTGCATTCCATTTATTCTCCAGTTTGCTTCTCTTACAAAATATTCAAACAAACAACAATAAGGTCTCTGGTTGTGATACAGTGGTTTCACAGCACAAATATCTGGCAACTGAGTGGTCTTTCACTATTTGTATGAAATACATTTATAAGTGTGTACAATATGTCATTGTACTCTTACACAGTTCTATACAATCACTTCTTGTGGGTACTTGTGCGTATTACCACATATTGTGCAAATATACAGCAATCCACAAATATGTGGTAAAGAAAATCATATTCAATTAAATCATGGAATTGTACTGACTACAGACCAGTTACCATTTGAAGGAATGTCAAATTGATAATGCCTTAAAAGACTAAATTATAACGGCAATGAAACGGTTTCTATACTTATCATCTCTACCTAACTTTAACCTATTAAGAAACTAGATACCTTCTGGACAAAACAACTTAATCAGATACAGGAGCCTCAAATTAATAAACTTACTGTGAAACGTAACATTTATTACAGATTGTATGCTCATAGTTGTGAAAAAAATCATTAGAATGCACGTGATGTAGCGGCCACCCTGTTAGCGGGACCTCCTGTTTAACGTTAGCATTAGCTCTTTTTAATCCCTCTAAGTTCACCAAAACACCAAAGATGACCTGAAAACAACAAATAACTTTCATGCTAGAAAGCCCAGTGATACACAGTGAATACTAATGGTTTTCACCAGGTCCTAACGTGAAAAATACAGACGAAGTGCAGGAGCAATGAAGTCAAGGTGCATTCCTTTTATTCTGCAGTTTGCTTCTGTGGATTTGGGCGGAAGTTCCCCTAAGGCAGTCCAGCTGCAACACTTCCATGTGGAACATTCCTACTGCCTGATGTACATTAATTAATCATTTAATACACTAAAACAAAGGGTGTGCATATCCTGTAAACCAGAACTTAAGCTCTCTGTAGCTCAAAAAAAAAAAACAAACCAAAACAAAAAAAAAAAAAAAAANAAAAAAAAAAAAAAAAAACATAGACACAAATGTGGTCACCTACTTTTTGGGTGTACCACAAATGTTTAACAGAAATTATATAAAAATGTAATTCTTTGTTGTAATAAGATTATGTGCACCTTTCAGGATAATTCAATGTCATTATTTTTTTAATAACGATCTATAGTACACCCTATTCTAGCCATCGCCTGCAATCAGCTAGCACCTCTCTAGAACCCCTTTCCGCATTTCGTCATTAAAGACTTTAAATACTTTCATGAAAATAGACAGGGATTGAAGCCAGAATTTTCTTGTTTCAAATGTTGGTTTTCAGAAAAAAAATTGGATCAGAGTAAACTGGAAGTAGTGTTTAAACTCTGTTTGTCCTTATCTTTAAACCAGTCTGGCAGCCCAGAATCTTTAAAAATCCACATACACTCCATGCCATGACACCATCTACTTCTTGATATCCATTTATGTTATTTTCTCTGCATTTACTTTTCCTGTCATTTCAGATTGTTATTCCACTCCTGCCCTGTAGTCGCCCTCAGCATGCCCTGCCTCTCCTGTTCTCGTCTCTTCGCCCAGCAGCTGTCTTCACTTAGTCATTAGCAGTTTACTTATACTTCCCTGTTAGTCTTGGTTTTTGCCAGATTGTCTTGCTGCTGTGTGCCTTGATATCCAGCCATTGTATTATTAGATAACTCTTGTTTTTTAACCTAGCCTGTCCAGTTTTTGCCTTCACCTGCTCCCCTTGGATTTGTTTGCCTCAGATTTTCGCCCTGTAAGAGTGTTTTGTCGCATTTATGCAGTAAAGACTGTTGAACTGCTTCCTGCCTCTCTGCCTCTGCTTGTGGGTCCCTCCCAAACTATTTGCCTCACACTCCATATTGTTGTCAACAAAAGAGTCTAATGATCAAATTTAGACCATTCGTTTTTGTTGTAAATGTAATCCTCTTCAAATAACATCCATGCACATTCACAAATAATGTCCATGTTTTTGTTGAGTGAAGAAGTATTACTTGAACACCAGAAAATTTTCATGTAACATGGCAGCCGTTAGGCTGTTTCACACAGTGAGCGCTCTTCTTTTGTCAGCCAGGATCTTCGGAAGAAAAGAAGCCATCTTGGAGGATTCTAGCATCAGGTTTGGCTATACTAGGTCCTGAAATGCCCAACCAGGTAGCCTCCTTCAAAATAAATGCAGCCCTGCTTGATTGATGGGAAAAATGATCAGTTAGCAGGTGATTGATATCATTTAGCCAGTGAGATAACATAACTGCTGTATGCCGCTTGAACTCAGACAACAACCAGAGAGTCTCGCCCATCTGCTCTCTGCCAACCAAGCCTCTCTCCCTATAAAAAGCCCTGTGATAGGACAACACACTTAACTGACAGCTAAGTCACCCACTTAGCTGATATGAGATTCACTGACCATATGTAAAAGCCAGAACATAAACAAAACTGTAAGTAACAAGTGTCATTCCCACTATAGTATTTATGAACGGAATTATTTTGCTTATAAAGTTGTATACTTGCTGACAATGTGTAACTATATTGTTTTTTCATATCATTATTATACTTGTATAATAACATTCAGTGGCTTAAGGACTCAGCACCAGCCCCAATGCATGATGGTCGAAGCGGCCCTCCTATCACGTGCCCATCCTGCTACCACTCTCATTTCACACGCTGGTTAAAGGATAGATTAGCCAGCAGCGGCCCTGTGCACTCCTCTCCTCACCAGCAGCTCAATCTCACAATATCACAATCAGACATAACATAAAGCAATGTCAACATAATGTAACATAACATAATGTAACATCACAACGTAACATAATGTAATGTAACATCACAGCGTAACACAACGTAATGTCAGCATAACGTAACATAATGTAATGTAACATCACAACATAACATAACGTAATGTCAGCATAACATAACATGATGTAATGTAACATCCAATGTAATATAATGTAATTTCAACATAATGTAACAATGTAATGTAACGTCACAACGTAACATAATGTAATGTCAACATAACGTAGCATAACGTAATGTAACATCACAATGTAACATGACATAATGTCAGAATAAAGTAACATAACATAATGTAACATCACAACGTAACATAATGTAATGTCAGTATAATGTAACATAACATAATGTAACATCACAACATAACAATGTCAACATAACATAACATAATGTAACATCACAATGTAATATAATATAATGTCAGTATAATGTAACATAATGTAATGTAACATCACAACGTAACATAACATAATGTCAACATAAAGTAACATAATGTAACATCACAATGTAACGTACGTAATGTCAGCATAACGTAACATAACATAATGTCAACATAAAGTAACATAATGTAACATCACAATGTAACGTACGTAATGTCAGCATTACGTAACATAACGTAATGTCAGCATAACATAACATAACATAATGTAACATCACAATATACCATAACATAGTCAGTATAATGAAACATAACATAATGTAACATCACAATGTAACATAACATAATGTCAACATAACATAACATAAAGTAATGTGACATCACAATGTAAGATAACGTAATGTCAACATCACAACGTAACATAACGTAATGTCAGCATAGCATAACAAAACGTAATGTAACATCACAACGTAACGTAACATAATGTCAGCATAACATAGCATAATGTAATGTAACATCACAACATAACATAATGTAACATCAGCATAATGTAACATAACGTAATTTAACATCACAACGTAACATAATGTAATGTCAGTATAATGTAACAATGGAATGTAACATCATAACATAATGTAATGTCAGCATAACGTAATGTAACATCACAACGTAACATAACGTAATGTCAGCATAACATAACATAATGTAACATCACAACGTAACATAACGTAATGTCAGCATAACATAACATAATGTAACGTCACAATGTATCATAATATAATGTCAAAATGATGTAACATAACGTAATGTAACATCACTACATAACATAATGTAATGTCAACATAACGTAACATAACATAATGGCAACATAACATAATGACAACATAACATAATGACAACATAACATAACGTAATGTCAGCAAAATGTAACATAATGTAATGTCAGCATAATGTAACATAACGTAATATAACATCACAACGTAACATAACGTAATGTCAACATAATGTAACATAACATAATGTAACATCACAATGTAACATAACATAATGTCAGTATAACGTAACATAATGTACTGTAAGCATAACATAACGTACTGTCAACATAATGTAACATAACATAATGTGACATCACAATGTAACATAACGTAATGTCAGCATAATGTAACATAACGTAATGCAATATCACAACACAACATAATGTAATGTCAACATAATGTAACATAAGTAAAGTAACATCACAATGTAACATAACATAATGTAACATCCAAAGTAATATAACGTAATGTCAACATAACGTAACATAACATAATATAACATAACATCACAACACAACATAATGTAATGTCAGCATGACATAACATAACGTAATGTAATATCAGAACATAACATAAGGTCAGCATAACGTAACATAATGTAATCAGCCAAATGAAATGATTACTAAGAAAAACAGACCACCATGCCATACTTGACAAAATCTGGTCTCGAAGCACCATAACAGATGAAAATACAATCCGTCACAGCGCACCTTGATACAGAGAAAAATATAATCGGTGACAGCGCACCTGCATATTGGCAGATTATTAGTTAAATAAATAATAAATAAGTTCTATTTACATTATAGGTGCATTTTCCAGGCTGTTCACTGTGTAAAGTCATCTATTAAACCCTTTGGATCGCTGGTGCTAGCATTAGCATTAGCACTCTTCGTCATTGGAACAACTAGTGCTTACTATCTCATCTTTCTATTGAAAGAAACTGCCTATTTTTGGAAGCTTTCCTTTTCTTTCTCGGCTGTGTCTTTCAATTTTTCCTTCTGAAACCCACTTTTGTGTTTGTACTCTGTTCCTCCTTCACTTACTTGCTGTATTAAATCTTCTGTGTAGATTTTTTTTGCTACACAGTCCTAGAATGCTACCCATGTCCCAGAATTCAGCACAGGAACACTTTGCACATTTTTGAACATCAAATCGCCCATTAATCCTTATTTAAACTGAATGTAAAAATGTAACATAGAGGTATGAGTCAAACTACATGCTTGTATGTAAAACTGTTTTATGTTATTATATTGTTGTTTATTTGGTGAATGAATGACATCAAGTATGTGATACCATGGAGTAGTAGGTAGTACTAGGCTCATTGAGTAACTAGGTAGTAGGTAATACTAGGCTCATTGAGTAATATAAATACTAACTGCTTACCATCAAAGTATAGTCACTGTGTGTGTAATGTAGTCAGTGTTCGAGATATTTGAATTTTTACGGTACAGTTAATAGTGGCGAAATAAAAAGGAGCCTGTGTGAGATGGAGAGGGGCCGGGTGCGCTGGCCCTAAACTGCTGCGGGCCCCTAAGCAGCTGCATTACCTGCATACATGGTAGTTACGCGGCTGATCACATCTCCCATCAACCATAATCACGACAAACTACACAGGCTTGTTTGCTGCACAGCAAATTTGAAATCAAAATTTAACACCCAGAGTTAAAATTAACGCTTTCCCAGAGTTTATGTGAGAACTACTGATAAAGTATTAAATTAACACTTTTGAAAGAGTTAACCTTATGAATACTGTGACAGTGTTACAGTGTAAAATAGGGCTGTCACAATATCAGATTTTCACTCCATGATTATCATGGCCAAAAATATCGCGATAACCGTATTATCACGATATCTATAGAAAATTTGAAAAAAAAAAAATAATGCTATCAGTCAAACTCATCTTATTGAAATTATTCTGATGAGAGATTCCACCTTAACTGTTGACATGAATGCTAAATGAAGTGATAAGATGTGCGTTTACACGCCCCAAAGCATTTCATCACAACAGAACTTTTTTGACAGACAGTGGTTCCTCCCTCTGTGAAGCGTCTAATCTGTGCTGAGAACTGCATCCTCACTCACCGACATGGATCATATAATCCAAGACAAAATTTATTCCTGTGAATAACTTTTATCAAGCATTATAAACTTCTTAGAGGCAACAACGATACTAGCTACAGTAAGTCTGTTGGGCAGCAGAGATTCAGTCCTCCATTCTTTATTTATTCGTTATTTCTGCCATTATTTCTCTCACTCCTGAGGAGGCTGAATGCACCAAACTCACCCTGTCACATAAAAATAACCCAAATGTGACTTTTTAACCTCATTTGATTCCTTCACCTTCAGAAAGTTATTTACACTGGGGATGCNCAAATGTGACTTTTTAACCTCATTTGATTCCTTCACCTTCAGAAAGTTATTTACACTGGGGATGCTAATCTCAGCAGAAGGGCTACTTGCTGACAAATGCATCTCCTCCTTTCTCAGGGCTGAGAAACATTCAGCAAACTCACCCTGTCACTTCCAGATAACCCCAAATGTGTTATTAATGAGATTTCATTCCTTCATCTTCAGAAAATTATTCACTGCGGGAATAGGCTAACTTAGCTTTAACAACACAACAAAGACTTAATGTAACATTTCCCATTTCAGGGCTAGCAAGCTAACTGCTACTTCATCTCTCTATCTTGGTGAAATCTGCAGGGTGATGTTGGTGAAGGTGCTGAAGAGCTTGGTGGTTCCTGTTGATTGGCATTTCCTGCAGACTGGGGCGTCCGCCAACGCCCTGTCTTTTTTACCGAATCCAAAAAACTCCACACTTGCCAGCTAACTTTTTTGGGTTACGGTAGAGTGCCTCGCTCTCATCTTCCTCGGCTCCTACATGACTTTGCGTGGCAGGAGGAACCACACACTGTGGTAGGAGCTAGCTAGCTAGTCACATATGTATGTGTGTGGGAAGGGAAACAAAGCAAGAACTGAAAGAAACGGAAATGAATTTAAGAGGCACTGGATGATTTACATAATATCATCATATGTGTACTATTACGATATCAGTATTTCATTTTTTAATATCACGGTTATCATCAATACCGGTATATCGCGACACCCCTAGTGTAAAATATTAACACCAGTACAGATTACAAGGACAATAAACTGGAGTTGATAAGAGTGAAGAGTCAGTTAACACTGAACCAGAGTTAAAGTAACAATGATGGCAGTTTGCTTTTAAAGTAATACTTACAATTTACACTAAATAGTGTTGAATATACACTATAGTAGGGAAGTATTGTATTCCATATTACAGTTAAAATGTACCTCCACCCCTACCCATATATCCCTACATCATGCGCAATAAGCCACTCCAAAATCCAAAAAAATAGAAAAACTGGATTTTTTTCTTTAACACAGGCTTCACAATCTTAATATTGCATGCAGGAAATGAGGTGGCAAGTCACCTCACTGGCACAAAATAACAAAATGTGTCTGTACCGTAAAACATCTAAGGGCTTGTAGTACCGTAATTCACCAGGCGCATACAACTGAAATATTATGGTCTTCTTCAATGACATGGAAAACATGCAAGTGCTCTACAAAAGTAGTTTCCATTTCTGATGCAACAAAATAAACTGTGTTTCTCAGAAATATACAAACAAGTTTAAAACGGCATGTCATCAACAAAATCTATGCAAGCAACATGACCTGTGTGGCATTCAACATGTTTAACCACGTTTAACCCGAGCAGTGACATTTATTTCACTTGATATACCAATTTGAAAGTGTTCTGAAATCAAATCACCATTTTCAATGTCAGTCAGTATTTTTGTTCTGATAGGCCCAGACTCAATACCTTTTGCAGTCAATGATTCCCAAGGATAAGCAACAGCTATCTGGTGTTTCTTAGCAAGGGACTTTGTTAAGTTCTTGAAGTTTTTGATGCTAGTCTTAAAAAACTTGTGTTTAGCTTCATATTTCATACTCCAAACGTGTACAAGAGGACCAATTTTGCGTGTACTTTCTGGATGATGGATCATGAAGTGATGTTTTGGGAGCAAATTCTTTTGGGAATACAGTTCTTGAAACAAACCATGGTGTTCCTCAATAGTTTAAAAATATTGTCATTCCTTCAGTCATACATGGAGAAAATACAATGTTTATGATATGCAGCAATAGTAATAAATTCCAATGTCTGTCAGCTTCTGGGACAAGCTCACCAAAGATGAGGGAGATGTTCCAACTCAGGCACAGTGTTTGAATGGCATTCAGCCCAATACCACTGCCAGTACACTGCAAGTTACTACGTGCTGGACGGTTCTTTTTATCCATGAAACCATAGTTGAATGCATAAGATTCAGATTCAGATTCAGATTTAGATTTATTTGTCATATGTATGTTAACACAGGGTCAACAGTACAATGAAATGTGTTTCACGAGAGAAGCATTAAAAAGGAACAAAATAATAAGAGCACTTCTACAAAAGATTAAAAAAATAAGGTTGAGAACAAGTAAAGAATAAGAAAAACGATAATAGAAAAATGACAATACGAGATAAGTATTAAAACAAAATAACACTGTACTGTACAAATGGCAAAAAGAAAAATACACAATACTATATATATTTGTAAAGGGATGTATGTAGAGGTAAAGTGACAAGTGGTATATTGTTATTGCACAGATGTGATGGAATCAGGAAGGATGAAAAAAAAACGTATACAAAAAGAAATATAACACTCATATACATACAGGGAAATAGGTTCAATGAGGTAAGTAGCAGCAGTCATGACAATAGTGCAAATTTTATGTAAAATGCATTGGAGAATGTTTTCATTTGAAACAAAGTTCAAATTTATATATTCAAAGAGCAACTTCATTTTATACTGGGCTAAACCCTCCAAGATGTTATGCATTATGTCAAAAACAAAATTATCTGACACACTGAAATATGTCAAGGTATTGAGTAGACTATTGCGTTTTAACCCAAAGCAAGGACTTTCCCTTGTCTTCTCATAAAGATAATCATAATCTCCTCGTTGGTTAATTTGGTGTGTGAAAGTCACCCGTGGAGGGCGGCACAGTGACTCAGTGGTTAGCACTGTCGCCTCACAGTGAAAAGGTCCAGGGTTCGAGTCCAACTGGGTTCTTTCTGTGTGGAGTTTGCATGTTCTCCCCGTGTCTGCATGGGTTCCCTCTGGGTGCTCCGGCTTCCTCCCTCCTCCAAAGACATGCAGGTCAGGTGAACTGGAAACACTAAACTGACCGTAGGTGTGAACGAGTTTGTCTCTATGGTCAGCCTTGTGATTGGTTGGTGACCTGTCCAGGTGAACCCCACCTCTCACCCAATGACCACTGGGATAGGCTCCAGCCCTCCTGTGACACTTAACAGGACAAACGGGTACAGAAAATGGACGGATGGATGGAGGTTGGTTGCTCAGGAGTTGCTATATTTATTGTTTATTAGAAAACTATTAACAGAACAGCCTCAGAATTGATCTTCAGATCAATGCTTCTGATCAGAGACAGAGAACTATTTACAAGTTTTTATTAACGTGAATGAATAAACTTGAGGGAATCAATAAACACAACACATCAGAATTAACAAGTATGAAATAAAATGTATAAACTAGAGATTTCATACTCAACATAACTTTCTTTTTTATTGATTTAAAAAAAAAAACTTTTTAAAAATTAAATTTAAGGAGTGTGTTTATGTTGTGGGCTTTNGGGGATTTTTTACTTCTGCAAAGTAAAACACAACATTATGTGGTGTGTGTGTGAGAGAGAGAGAGAGACATTGTTCTAATAGCCCAGATTCATAAATGATAGCACATGATTTATCGCATCGCTGTGTACAAATATCATGGTGTAACCACGTTCCCTCATTCATAAACACCTGTTAGCGACATATTTTAGTGTTAGCCTTAAAGAGGCGTTACTGTGATACTTCCTTATTTACATGTGGCGGTAGCTATTCATAAAACAAACCCACATGCTAACATTAAGACCTGCTTNATTTACATGTGGCGGTAGCTATTCATAAAACAAACCCACATGCTAACATTAAGACCTGCTTCATTCCATGGTAAATTTCATGGTATGAAATCTGGACGACGTTTCAAACTGTATTTGCCTCACGTGTTAGTGATCAATAACTTTGATAGATAAACTCACTCAGCTGATCAGTCAGTTTTTACATGCTGAGTTTTCATCTGATCTCAAACATGTTCTTATACGCTCCGTTCACCTGCTGCACTGCTCATTTGAGTTCCTCACACACACACACACACACACACACACCTTCCTGCAGATCACACACTACAGAGGTGTGTGTCTCTGTGTGGCTGGCCTATCACAGAACGATGTGGACACAGCTACCCAATCAGGATTTTACTTTAACACGACTACAAATATTGACAGATTTTACTCGGGGGTACTCGTGCTCGTAAAATGTACATTATCCATACCAGATACTCATTTCATCTCAGTACTCGGCTCAACCCTAGCCATGACCTCTTTACACCGTTCTTCATCCAGCTGAGCATCAATGTCAGGCAGCTTTCTTTCCAGTTGTGGACCTCCTCCTCCTCCTCCTCCTCCTCTTCTTCCCCTTCCTCTTGCTTGAATTTCTCTGAATTTTCTTCAGCTTTTTTTTTGTTTTTTTTAATTGCCTTCAAATTTAATTTTTAAAAAGTTAAAAAAAAAAATCAATAAAAAAGAAAGTTATGTTGAGTATGAAAACTCTGGTTCATGCATTTTACTTCATATGTGTTACTACTGCATGTGTTGATTGATTGAAGTTTATAAAAACTTGTTGTGTAAATAGTTCTCTGATCAAAAACATTGATCGGAAGCTCAGTTCTGAGGCTGTTCCGTTAATAGTTTTCTAATAAACAATAAATATGGCAACTTCTGATCAATACACACCCATGTCAGGCTTTAAAAAACAATTTCTGGTTTAAGCCCCACCCACTTCCTGTTTAAGCCTCGCCCATTCCGTGTACGGATACAGATACAGATAATTTAGTTGGTTGAACAGATACAGATAATGGTGAACTCACTCATCCCATTTTGGTTCCTCAGAGGTGATCGGTGGTCTAAAGTATTAAAAGCTCAGTGAGTCAGTGATTTCTTTAGAAATAGCAAAAATCATTATCACTCTTTCCTCTGGCTTTATATATATTATTAATTTATTTTATTTATAATCACTCACAACCAGTGAGTCTGAAAGCTTTGGGCGCCTGGCTGAGAACAGACAGGACTAGTGCTGGCACAATGTGTCTACTAGAGGAGAGGTGGGAGGAAGGCGAGCGCCTGCCAATCTGATTTATGACCTCAGACACAGGAAAGGTCCTCTGATGGAGCTCCTGCTGCTTGGGAAAGTTAGTACACATGATAGAAAGTTGACAGGTCCATGCAGATAGAGGTAGAGAAGGGCTGCTCAAACCAAGGCTCAAATTGTGCCTTGTTTTCTCGCTCCCAATTCGCCACAGGACTCTAATGCTACTCCCATGCTCGCTAAGGCCCCAGCATTTGTTTAGTGATGTCGCAACTGGATGTTAATGTCTCTTTAGTTATGTCACCCTGAGCAGCCGAGGAGGCACACAGGCACCTCTGACTCCTCGCTTAGAGCTGAAGGATCCTGTTAACCCCATCACCTCCACTCAGCAGGAAAATGCAACAGCTCAGGCATAAAAACTAACAGGACAGGGAACCGTAAATCACTTGGGCAGATAATTAATTACCTAATCAACTACAAAACTATAGTAGCATCTATAAGCAGCACGAGATGAAACAGGCCCACAGTGCAAAAGCAATCAGAAGCCTCTAGCATCCTGATTCTTCTCACACACTAAAGAGTCCGAGCCACATTAGTGCAAATTCCTCAGACAGTGTGATTAGGAGCCAAGCCAAGTCGAGTCTGTGCTTCTTCTGTCTGTTCCACAGAACAATTGGTATTGTTCTTCATTAATGAAGAGCCGAGGGGAGCAGTTGATTTAGAAAATGTACAAGCTGAATAAACCTCTTCAGTCTCCCTGGCAAACACACACACACACAGTTCATGACAAGTTGCTAAGGAAAATGAAACAGTTTATGTAAGGTTTGTTATGAGTCCATACGTTCCGGTGATCCAAGAAGAGGCCAAGATTGTAAAATTAACTTTAATAAATAAGAGCAGAGAGGTAAAGGTGTGTTGTTTGTATGTGTTGCAGCTTTGTTAGAATTTCCTCTGTGACCTTGTTGTCTCTGCTGGAGGCACACACTGATCCTGCTTGTTTGCTTTATTGACTGACCGCAGACACACGGCTTCACCTCCGTTAGCTTAAATGGGTTTTCATTTTTTATTGGCAGGCCGGTGACGGGTGTGTTTCGTTAGNCCTCCGTTAGCTTAAATGGGTTTTCATTTTTTATTGGCAGGCCGGTGACGGGTGTGTTTCGTTAGAGCGCTTTACGCTTTAACAGCTCAATGTATCAAAATGTGGTTTATAGGCTCCTGTAAAATCAAACAAAATGAAATAAAATAAAAAGTAGATGTGGAACAGGCTGGGCTCAGCAAAAATAAGCCAGTGGTTTTGTGGAAATTGTATCAGCCACATTCTCCTTCAGCAGCAGCATTATCTCTTTTCAAACTCTGCTCTTTTTATTAAAGATGCTGAAAGTTGGAATGAAGACGGTGAGAAGCCAGAAAGAGATCATGACAAAACTTCTCCAATGTAAAAGTTTTTCGGTCTAGTATCTTCATACTTTGTGTCACAATGATCTGATGATTTTGATATATATATATATATATATTTTTTTTTTTTTTTTTTTTTTTNTTTCTTTTTGCTATATTTTTATCTAATATTTTTCTTATACCCTGAATGGAAGTTGTTTTCTTCTCATGATATATTTCTAGTTCAGCATGAGTATATTTATAGTTTTGATGTTTCTATGATGATGATATTATAGTTTGTGATTTTTTTCTGTGATGTTATATTGTGCTGTGACTTTAAAAATGTATTATCCTATTTTCTCTGATAATGTGGCGATCAGCAAGGAGACACAGAGAGGTAAGTTGCTTTCTTCCCTGCTGACACCAAAACTTTAGTTTTCCACCACGCCCAACTGAGCCCAGATATACCATGACACATTGCCACATCGTGGCACGCAGTAGCATCCTACCCTTAAAGGGGAACATACCCAATGCCCATGGGTGAATTATGTTATAGTCTCTACAATAATCTGTTTTTGAGTTTTGATGAAGATTCTCAGTCATTGAGGTATGTTGCAAACATTGTATGAAAACTGAGTCAGGTCAACTGGATTCAAGTTTTTCATTCTGAAATGTTTCATCATTTATCCAAATGGCTTCGGCAGTCAGAAATGATGTTAAATCTCCAGTAACTACAGTGACTATGGTGTCAAATCACAACTAACCTTCCATTACAAATAAATAGATTCTTGTTTTTGAGTTGTTTTGGGCTTTTTTTTTTTTTTTTTTTTTTGTGACTGGATCTTGTTATGCAAATTGATTGCTAAATAGTTGCTGTGATGTCTGCTTTTCTTAAAACCTTTATCTCCAAATAACACATTTATCAATGCAAATGTGGAAGACTGAGCCTGAGTCTCTGTAAAATTGCAGGTCCTAAAGGTTAAAAAAGTGCATGAAAGCATCAAGGCCTGCAGAATGAAAGTCCATGCTGCAGCCTCAGACCGTGACCTCCAGTAGAAAATCCCACAGACTGAGTGTTTTAGGCAGAAAAATGACACTGCCAGTCTTCTCCTCCTCCTCCAGCACTATTTCTGCTTTCTGACAGACACCCTGACAATAAATAACTCTTTGAAAAATGAGGAGGGACGAAAAGCACAATAACCTGCTGAACTTGAGAACCTCTTCCCATTGATTATGGAAATCTCTCTGTCGGTGACCTGGGGTATTATGAGTCTTAATTATTGATTAAATACACAGAGAAAATACTTTGGCAGTTAAATCAGACTTTGATTCAATTAGCTTTCATTCAAAATCAGCCCCTATTTAAAAGGGTTCCATTTTTATGTATAAGTTGTGCTGTCTGGAAATTGCATTAACTGCTGTGCAATATTAATACGGGGTGACATTGGGTGGCTTATTGATCTCTGGCCCTTGACCCTGAGAAGCGTCTGGTCATAAAGGAAGTAAGAGCAAGGAGAATAAGGGGGTCAGACCCCATGCACTTAAGTCCCTCTCCATTCTCAGTCCTCGCTAATTTGGCACAGACACATCAAATCGCTGGACATTGGGATCAATAGATTCTCTAAAGTTGACTTAATAAGCAGGTCATAAGAAGCATTTTGGATATTAGCGCTTGGCAAAATGAGGCTGACTGGAGTTCATGCCCCTGCCACTCCTTTAAAGAGGAAATCTGCACTAAAGAAAATTCACGTTATCTGTATTATTGGGAAGTTATCTGTATGGGAAGTAATAACACCCCTCAGGTAACAAATCAGAGTTATTTTGGAGTTTCTAAGTCTGGTGTATGATTCACCTGTTCACTGGCTGACTGACAGTCTGACGGGCTTTCTTACCTCTGAGAGAGCAGGCAGCATTCACCTCACACATCACCAAGGGTCTGAGACCAGACACAGAATCTGACTTTTAAAGCTGAATTTACATTTGCGAGATACTGAAAGTCTTTCTAGTTATGTGCTTCTTCTGCGTAATGGGGTGAAGGTTTGCAACAGAGTGATATGTGATATTAACTGTTATATGCAGCTGCTGACTGCTGTAAGCTAAAGTGTAAAAGTAAAATTGCCTTTAGTTTAAGTGATTAATAATGTTTCATTTAATAAGAATTGATTCTGATTGCACACTGCTGCCAGAGTGAAGCAGTTGGTTTTATATGGTTGCATAATGTTTACAGGTTGACTATCCATAGAAATGTGGATTTTCTCTTTTAAAAAAAAAAAAAAAAACCTAAGAGAGACCAGATTTAATAGAAACAAGAAGCATCATGAATTTTTTTGTGAAGTTGTCAGGTTATTGGTTGTGCAGGATTTCATCAGCATAACCATGGATGATCATTCATAATGCTGAAGAGTTAAGACTTCAATAACATACTTTAGCTCAGACTGATTTTAAAGCATTCTCGTTATAATCCCACTGAAATGTCTACTGATAACATTTTTTGGGTTTTCTTTTTTTTTTTTTTAAATTTACATTATTCAGCATTATCCTGTAACTGCTATGTTTTGGTCAGGGTTTTAGTTTGTGTTGGCTGGATAAAACCACCTCATTATCAGCTGAGTGAAAACACAGTGTTTCTTTTTTGGGTACATCAGCAGCACTGAAGATCACATGCAAATGGTGGTAAGATCGGCCGCTGATAGTGGTGAAAACGTGAGGATGACGTCATCGTATGCATTTAAATGAAACACATGACATATCAGCATTTTTTACCACAACTGGCTAGGATTGCTCTTTAACTCTCTTAGTACTGCAGCATCACAGTTGAAACCTTTGGTTGCCGATCCAAATCGTTGGAGACAATCCACTGAAGGCCAATTTAACGCTCTTACAAAGACAGCCTGTGACAAAATTCAGACAGTGTCTGAATGGTAATGACGATACGGTTGATGACATGTTTCTGCCTGTAGCCATTCCTGCTTATTGTAGCTTTATGACTTACTGCATGTTCATCACACAATCTGACATACATCAAACTTGATATCATACAGATCACAGATCACAACGAAGATTTTATCATGATCTTGCACAGTGCGACATCCACAGAACTTATAAGATCACTGAATCAGGAATCAGGCCCAACGGCTCCCCCTTCCCTCTCCCTTCCTGTTTCACCTGAGTCCTGCCTCCTCAGCTCCTCCCACAACAGAAACCTGTCATGAATGCAGCACGTAACCCACAGTCGCTACATGTCAAATGTCAACAACATGCACCGGCAACAGCAAAACTTTTACTTTAGTAATGTAGTTTTTTGTAAAAGAATTAGAAAGAGAACTCAGCTAGCTAGCAAGATAATGTGAGTCTCAACACTCTGGATCTGTTACTTTATTGTAAAATTTACTGTAGTTTCATTGCTAGCATTTTTTTTTTTTTAAGCAAATTAGCTAACTGTAGCTTTGGGAGGCTAGCAGGTGAATCTGGAAATTGACAACTTATTTGTATTTGTTTGCAGCAGTGTTTTTTATTGATATCTTATCTTATACTGATAGAGCTTTATGAGTGAGATTATGATGACAAGCAGAGCTAACGGACTAGAGCTAACAAACTGGAGCTAACAAAATTAACAGACTGGATCTAGCACAGGGTGGAGTTAGCAGAGCTAATGGACTGGAGCTAACAGAGTGGAGCTAACAGAGCTAACGGACTGGAACTAACAAACTGGAGCTAACAAAGCTAATGGACTGGAGCTAGCACAGAGCAGAGCTAGCAGAGCTAATGGACTGGAGCTAACAGAGCAGAGCTAACAGAGCTAATGGACCAGAGCTAACAGAGCAGAGCTAGCAAAGAACAGAGTTTCTGGGCTTCTCACGCAGAGGATGCAGACGGACAGAGGATGTGTCTTGGGCCAAACCACTGTTTATGTTGCTGCTGATCCATGGACAGTGTACAGAGCACAACTGGGCATTTCTCCATTGAGGGCATTCCTCAACGTCTACCCTGTGAGACGTAGTTGGCTGGATTCTAAATCGATTACTTTGCCCTTCCCGGAACAGGAATCTGATTTGAGTAATTGCAAGTAATGGAATGGTAAATTAAGGTAAATAAGATGATTTCTTCTGTGTTTTAACTGCATTAATGTACTACAATTCATTTTAAAACCATAAATGTTAAGTTGGATTTAAATTAAAAAAAAAGGGGGNATTTTTTTTTTTTTTTGGCCATTATGGTGAAATACATAACAGGTAATGGCAGAGGTTTTGTTTTGTGTTGAGGATTTTCTTTGCTTCTCTACCTTTGTGTTTTTTCAGTTAAATAGCACATCAACTTTGATTTTACAGTATGCTAATGCTAGCCAGCTGCCATGCTGTCCGCTTCAGTTTAACTCGGTTTACCTGAGGATTACATCTTTCACATGTGTTTTCCAGCAGCTGTGGTGCCTCCAGTTTTTTTTCCTCAATGCATCTGTTTATTTGATGATACTTGGAATGTATAAAGAATAAAGTCAAGTATTATGAAAAGTGCTCTGAATGGAGTTTGCTTACATCTATTTTAAAGTCATGTATTATATCATCTCAATGACATGTTGTTAGAGCTCTCTGGGTTAACATCCATCCATCCATCCATCCATTATCATCCGCTTATTCCACTTATTCTCATCCCAGTCGCTTCACACTCGGCCTCAAACCTGCTCAGTGCGCATTGAAGGTCACTGTCTGATGAAGCCAGCAGAACCACATCATCTGCAAAAAGCAGAGATGCAATTCTGAGGTCACCAAACTGGACGCCCTCTGATCCCTGACTGCGCCTTGAAATCCTGTCCATGAAAATCATAAACAGGATTGGTGACAAGGGGCAGCCCTGGCGGAGTCCAACGCCCACCGGAAACAGGTCTGATTTAGTGCCGAGGATGCGAACACAGCTCTGGCTTTGGTTGTACAGGGACCGGATAGCCTGTGTCAATGAACCCAATACCCCATACTCCCGCAGCACCCCCCACAGGACACCTTGGGGGACACAGTCGTAGGCCTTTTCCAGANTACCCCATACTCCCGCAGCACCCCCCACAGGACACCTTGGGGGACACAGTCGTAGGCCTTTTCCAGATCCACAAAAGACATGTAGATTGGTTGGGCATACTCCCAAGCCCCCTCTATTATCTGTGTAAGGGTAAAAAGCTGGTCCACATTTCCACGACCAGGACGGAACCCTGCATTGCTCCTCCTGGATCTGAGATTCGACTTTTGATCTGAGTCTCCTTTCCAGCACCCCTGCATAGGCTTTCCCAGGAAGGCTGAGAAGTGTGATCCCTCGAGAGTTGGAACACACCCTCTGGTCCCCCTTTTTAAAAATGGGGACCACCACCTGGTCTGCCACTCCAAGGGTACTGACCCAGACCTCTATGAAATGTTGCACAGGCGTGTCAGCCATGACAGCCCCACAACATCCAGAGACTTCAGCATCTTGGGTCAGATCTCGTCCACTCCTGGTGATTTGCCACTGCGAAGCTTTTTAACTACCTCAGTGACCTCCACCAGAGATGGTCTCCGATCCACCTGAGTCCTCCATCTCTGCCTCCCCTGTGGAGGGTATAGAAGCCTGGTTAAGGAGTTCCTCAAAGTGCTCCTTCCACCACCTGGCAATATCTCCAGTCCAGGTGAGTGGCTCTCCACCCCTGCTGTAAACAGCTTGAGCTATGAACCTCCCACCCATCCTGAGTCGTCTGACAGTTTGCCAGAACAGCTTTGAGGCCGATCGAAAGTCATTTTCCATGGTCTCCCCGAACTCCTCCCACACCCGAGTTTTTGCTTCTGCAACCGCTGAGGCTGCAGTCTTTCTGGCCTGCCAGTACCTGTCAGCCGATTCCTGGTTGGCACAGTCACNCCGCTGAGGCTGCAGTCTTTCTGGCCTGCCAGTACCTGTCAGCCGATTCCTGGTTGGCACAGTCACCTGTGCCAACCAGGCATGAAAGGCCTCTTTCTTCAGCCTGACGGCTTCCCTCACCACTGGCATCCATCAGCGAGTTCTTGGGTTGCCGCCATGACAGGCACCGACAACCTTCTGGCCGCAGCTCAAAACAGCTGCTTCAACAATGGAGGTTTTGAGCAGGGTCCACTCAGACTCCATGTCCCCAGCCTCCCTCGGAATGCAGGAGAAGTTCTTTCGGAGGTGGGAGTTGAAGATCATCTGGACAGGTTCTTCTGCCAAACGTTCCCAGAAGACCCTCACAACTCGTTTGGGCCTTCCTGGTCTGTTCGGCGGCCTCCCCCACCATCTGATCCAACTCACCACCAAGTGGTGATCAGTTGACAGCTCTGCCCCTCTCTTTACCCAAGTGTCCAAGACACATGGTCACAGGTCTGATGATACGATTATAAAACCGATCATTGACCTCAGACCTAGGGTGCTCTGGTACCAAGTACACTTATGAACACCCTTGTGCTCGAACAAGGTGTTTGTGATGGCCAATCCGTGACTTGCACAGAAGTCCAACAACAGTACACCACTCGGGTTCAGATCAGGGAGGCCATTCCTCCTAATCATGCCCCTCCAGATGTCCCTGTCATTGCCAACATGAGCATTGAAGTCCCCCAGTAAAACTATGTAGTCTCCGGGAGGGGCCCTGTCCAGGATCCCACCCAGAGTCTCCAAGAAGGCTGGGTCTCTGAACTGCAGTTTTGTGCATAAGCACAAACTACAGTCAGAGCCCTCTTTGAACACAAAGTCTTATCGAGGCAGCCCTCTCATTCACCGGGGAAAACTCCAAAGTTTCAGCACTCAGCCTGGGACTTGTGAGCATCCCACATCCGCTGGCACCTCGCAACTCTGGAAAAAGAGAGAGTCCAACCCCTCTCCAGGAGTTTGGTTCCAGAGCCCATGCTGTGCANCTGGAAAAAGAGAGAGTCCAACCCCTCTCCAGGAGTTTGGTTCCAGAGCCCATGCTGTGCATGGAGATTAGCTCAGCTATATCTAGTTGGTATCTCTCAACCTCACTCACCAGCTCAGGCTCCTTCCTCGCCAAAGTGGTGACATTCCACATCCGTAGAGTCAGTCTCCATGTCCAAGAAACAGTCCACATGGGCCTATGCCCTTGTCCACCGCCTGTTTGGCAGCACACCAGACCCTTCATTCTCTCCTTGTGGGTGGTGGGTCCACAAGAAGTGGACACCATGTTGTCTTTTCGGGCTGAGCCTGACCGGGCCCCATGGTTGCAGGCCCGGCCATCAGGCACTCACCCATTTGTGTTCATAACAGTTACTATTTTTGTAAAACATTTTCTGAATAAATAAGTGATGTAAAAGATGGACTTTTCATTTAATGACACAAACAGCAGTTTACAGTGAACACATGGTATACAATCTGGACAAAAAGAATGGCATTGTCAAGTTGTTCCAACTATTTATTTGGTTTGTATTATAAAGATATATATAGAGAATGTATGGCATCAAAGTACCTAACTACCAGGAATTCACAGGACAGTTGAATAATCATAAACTGAAGTACAATATGAATTTGTTTTTGGTTATAGTGGTTTAAAGTGGAGACTGTTTGTCTCAATCTGACACAGGGACAAACTGTATAATTCACATTGTTAGTAATTACATGATAGATGAAAAAGGACAGTATCCAGAATCCATATAAACATTTGTATTAAAATAAAAACCACAAATTATCTTTACTATTTTCAATGTTTAAAATACAGTATAGTGATGATGCTACCTTTGTCCTCCATTTGACACTGCAGAAGCAGCAGCTCACTTTAGCATTTTGATTTCAATTGATTCTTTTCCCAAAGGTTTACACTATTTCTATTATTCATATTATGACTATTGAGAATTATAACCACCAAAATATGAAAATAAAGATGATAAATACACTGGTAATAATTTTAGCATGAGCTTTTAAGAAAAGCATGTCTGTAAAAGTGGTGGTTGTATTTCAGTCCAGCAGGATGTGAGAAATGCAGGTAATGTGGACGAGGAGAAATCAGGAAAATGTTAGATTTGGAGCCTCAGCAGCAACAACAATCACAGCATGCTGCAGCGGGAAAGGAGTCATTTTATCAAGCACATACATAGCACTAACAAATGAAACTGGTTTGGTTAGAATCGAACAAAGTGGCTGAGCTGGTTGACCTCTGGGTGACCTTTGCTATAATTGTTAATATCTTAAAAATGGAGGCAGCACAAAGAATAATTTTTTCAGCACAAATCAGCACAAACGTAGCTCTAAAGAATGGCAGTATTTTTCCATTATTTCAAGAATGTGGCTGAGCTGGCTTCACTCGCAGGCAGCAGCAATGAAAACAGCGCACAGAGTAGAGAAGCCACGTGATTGGAAGCGTGATTGTGAGTGGGTAATAATGACAGCTCTGACTGGAGCATTAGAAGGTTAGAAGTACATTTCTGCTGAAACACTGCACAAAACTTTTACAGACAGTCATTTTGGCATCCGTTTGTCACTTTGGTGTTTGGTGAAACACAAACAAAAAAGATAGCCACACGGGAACATATCTAACAGAAGAGAGAAAGCAACTAACAGATGAACGGAGTCGTGGACAGGCGAGAATCGGACCAATCAGGCATCCAAAAAGATGAGCGGGGACCAAAACAGCGATACTCGGGAGCAGGTAAGACGACAGGTGAACAATGTGGCGAGGAGCAGGACAAGCTGCCACTTATATGGTGGAGAGCTGATGAGAAGAGCAGCTCCCTGACAGAAGGAGATGAAGGAGGAATCGGGCGTTTCTTCGTTTCTCCATTACTAGTCGTGTCCGCACACAGCCGAACAGGGGTGCCATAAATTCAAATGAGACGTGATTGGCTGCTCACTGAGGCGCTTCTTTGTGCTGACTGGTGGAAAAATTTGGGGCCGCATGTTTTCTTCAAATCAGATTTCCTCCAGCAGGAGGAGCCACAGAGGTCTGGTTTTTTCACAAGACCACTTACCCACCAATACATACCTCCAGAATTTAATGAAAGTTTACGAAAATTCAATTTTTTTTTTTTTATTCTTCATTTTTTTTTTTTTATTGCTAACTGCACCTTGAATGCACAGTTTGCAATTTATTAAAAACTTGTCTTTTCCTGGCAGTGGGTTGGCATGAAAATAAGAATACTTAGAATTAATGAGGGGGAAATTCCTATAAACCTGAAATGTAACGTTCCCATTGAATCGGCCGGAAAAAGTGTCAACATCACTCTGAGTACAAACTCAGATGAGTAAAATTCTTTCATTCTAACATAAATTTCAAGACATTCTGCAGTTTTGTGTATGCATGAGATTGTGGGTGAAATTAGTTAACTATGTCATTTTGCTTAAGCGCGCTTTATATTTAAGCTGGGTCACTAATGTAGCGCAGATGTGTGATAATTTATTAATTTTTCCCATGATAGTAATAATTTATCAACACAGAAACACATGCTACAACACTGAAAGGCTCTGAAAAGTGAACAAAACTGGGAAATCATTTTTAAATGTTTGTTTTTGAATGGAAACAAAAGTAACAAGCAACGTGTCTTTCCACTGAGTAAGTTTCACACCTTGCTAATAAATATCTGTTTTTCTTATTCCCAGACCGTCTCGTGGTGATAAGATTTTCTGTGAAAGCGTCGTTTTTCACCTCTGCGCTTGATGTTTCCTCCATATGCTCTGACAGTCACACTGCAGCTTGTTGATGGCCACGTGTCATATAGTCTCTGTAGTGAATGAGGCTCTTAGTAATGGAGTGATGGGTTTGAGGTCNCCCCCCCCCCCACACACACACACACACACATTTGTGCCCTATATTGAAGCACATTGTGTACATAATTTACCAGCTGCATTTGTCAAAACAGGGATCCATGTGAAAGCTAATGGGCCTCATGAAATTAATGACTCCATAAAGTAGAAAAATCCACCTTTCACACAAGCATGAGAGGATCCTCTGACATTGATAAACCATTAAATGACAGATAATCAGGAGGGTGGGGCATCAGACCCTGACGGCCAGTTCTCCTCTCAGCCTCTCAGCACCGGAAGAATCCTGATGTCTTTCCACAACACATGATAACGTGAAGAACTGCAGAGGCCTGTAGTACCTGCAACCTTTGTGAAACTGCAGTTTTTGCCGACACTGTCACTGAGATCTTCATCCAGCTCTACAGTTAGTGTGAAGGTTGTAGTTGGTGGTGTTGTAATGTGTTTTAGGTGTGTTCAGGGCAAAAGTGGTGTGATGTGATATCACTGATGGAAGAAGTATCACATTAAGCAACATAAGTGTCTGCTGAGAGCCACTAAGGGAACTTCTCCATGTTTAGATAGACTCCGCCCCTATTTTAGACTCTAGAGGGCTAATTACTGCAACAACAACAACAACAACAACAATAATAATAATAATAATAATGTTTAGATAATGTTGTTTGGGAATTTTCCTTTAATCAACATTATAAACATTATAGATTTTTTTTCTGTATAAGTATGTATGTTTTCAATCAATTTCAGCACCAAATTCAATGTTCTAAAATCAAGTTTTATCAAAAACCTTTCTAGAACGAATGTGGAAGAATTTTCAAGAATCAAAGTGTTGTTGTCCTGATTATCTGTGACTTCAGAGGGTTAATTATGTGATAATAAAGACGTGTCGTGACAGAAAAATAACGTAAACTGCAAACTGTGTGCAAGCAGCGATTATAAGTTCACTGCATGTCACGTGTGTGTCTGTCAGACCGATATCACGTCTGTTTCATGTCAGATTGCCTGATGAAAACATGGTGAACTGTAGCAAATATATGACAAAAAAAAAAAAAAAAAAAAAAATGACAGCATTAGAACTTTGGTTGCAAGGACACTAAATTGGCATGCTGTGATCCCAGACCACCATTTCAGATTGACGAACAAAGCTTTAAGCATGATTCTCTAATGACTGTTAATTTTATCCGTGATGATCAAAATCACACAGCCTGTAGGAGCCTTAACAGCAGATGGGGAAAAGTAGCATATGTGCTTAAGAGTGGTGAGTCCATTATGTTCTATATCAGGACACGTTGGAGTGTATCATCAGGCAAAAACAGCAGACTTTTCAAATCTTCACAATTTTTTTTGTGATTTATGGCCAGTGATTTGATCCATGGTTTCCATCTTCCTCACCTACGTTTAACTCATCTCACCGAGATTTTTTTTTCTTCTTCTTTTACAGATTTTACAAGCTGAACAGACTGTTTCTCCTCTGATTAAACGGATTAGAGTGACACTGCATGTAGAGTCTTTATATAGCAGGACGACACAGCGCCTTACAATCTACATTGCTCTCCTGTTTAATTCCTTTAAAGGCATAATGCAGTTTATCACTTTTATATTGTCTTCTTAATTCATTACAGGAACACTCAGAGATGGTAGTACTGTCATCAGTGGAGGGGTTGGGGGGTCTTGTGGGAGTCCCACATCCAAATGAATGTATAATCATGGGCAGAGCAGGGCTGCTTCAGATGGCCCGGGCACAATCTATTACTTTGATGCCATTTCCTAAGTGTTTGCACCCCAGCCTGACCCTGCCACTTTATCTGTTGGTTTTTATTTTCAGAGCGCCTGCTGTCCATATGTTACCCTAATAGTCGCTATAATTCTTGTGCAACGGGGCTTGCGTTTTATTAGTCCTGAGTAAAAAGAGAGTGGGCAAGAATGCATTTTAATAAAACCACCTTAACAACACACTAATGGGCTGACACCGAGGTATTTGCATAGAGATGAATTACACCGGGCCGGCTTGACGTGACTTTTAAAATATGATTGAGGAGGTTATTATTGCTGCACTATGATACATGTTAACAGGTTATTTTAGCGTGGCTAGTGCTAATAAAATTCAGAACAAAAGACTTGGGTGATGAGGGCAGGTTTTTTCATTGCCAGAGTCTACTGAAGGCGCTTGTTTTGTCATTACTTAATCTTTTCCTTCCTCCTCATTCCTCGTAAGCAGGAGAAATAACAGGAGCATTTCACCAGAGTCCATCCTTTAGGACGGCTGTGACTGACTTCAGCCTCTAGTTAATAACAACAGTTTGTCTCTCCTTTATACATAAAAGTAGGGAAGCTGTATTATTTGCAGTCTGCAGAAACAATAAACCACGCAACTAATGATTCACACATCTGTCTGCACTACATCTGGATTAGGAAGTACGTAATGTGTAGTTACTGTGTTGGTTTATAGCTTGCTGTTATGCAAGATACCTGCTCGTAAGCCACAGAGGCTCCTTAGACAGAGGGAGACAGGTGAAACATCATTACAGGAGATTATCTCAGAATAAATACTCAAATAAGGCTGCCACACATGTACTGTCTTAAGATGTGTGTTATGAGACATGCTGATAACAAAGCCTCAGGATTACATCTCATCCATCACAGCCACATTCATGTACGCTCAAACACCAAGCTAGCAGGTGAGGTCGTCCTCTGGAGGAGCACCTGCGTTAAAATCCCATCCACTCCAGGGTTCAGTTAATGATTGGCATAAGTTGTCATTAAGTTGTTCAAGCAGACAGAGCAATTAACATTGACTTTATTTCCATACCCTATGGACCAGTGATTATTGTACTCAGTGAGCAGTGCAATGCTGCAGGAATGAATTACATTCTCTTAGAGCATGGTGCCTTCAGAGCACAATGCTTTCACTCAGCCATGAATATCTGGTAAAAGGGAAGAAAAGATAGCAGCAGTAAAGTGGTGAGCGAGGAGGCTGCTGCTGCGTGGCCCGTGAGCTTTTCATAATGGGGGATCCCAAGGCGCTCCTTATCAGAGGACTCCATGCGGGGTTAGAGACAGATAAGACCACAAGCAAATGTGAGCCACAATGTATTGCTGTGGGATCTGTGACACATGTCCTTGTGTGTAATCTCTTGTAGTACATGGTCATCTGTGAACCTGTCAATGGGCTCTTTATAAAGACACATTAGTCACACCAGCAAACAGGCTATGATTTAGTGGGAAGTCAACAGGTAGGGCTACAGAGGAAACAGCTGCAATACATTTATTTCATTTTTACCCAGAGTTGACCTGAACAATCCAGCTGAAACCAGGTTATATGTAATTGCTGGCTGCTTTTTTTTTTTTTTTTTTTTTTTGATGTCTGACGATCTTATGTATGTTATACATATCCTACATATATCTAGCTGCTCAAGCTGCCAACAAAGCTTCATCAACCAAATCGCCACTACAAATTTTCAGCTAACCAACCAGCCCTCTGAAGGAGACAGTTTACAGCCAATGAGGTTCATGCTCATCATGGTTTATCTGGTGACCAGCTTAGGAATATTTTGATCATGTTGTCTGGTCTACCAGTAGTATTTACCATATTAACCATCTACCAGGTTTAGCTTGTCTAAGCTGTAGGCCTATTTATCATCAGAGTCATCTCAGAATGAATATCATCTATTTACCTATACTTTATATCAAGCTTCAGCAGGTTCTCAGTTCAACATTTGCATTTATTTGGCAGGTGCTTTTGTCCAAAGTGACGTGTATGTGACATAACCTAGCATGAGCTGTGGGAGAAAACTCCACATAGACATGGCAGAACATGCAAACTCCACACAGAAAGGCTCCAGCTATTTTTAAACCCAGGATCTTCTTGTTGTGAGACAACAGTGCTACCACAGAGCAACGGAGTCCTCGCTGGCAAGTCCCCTCCTCATCCTCCTCTAGCAGGAGATGCTACATCGGGAGGTGCAAGGACTGCGTGCCAGGGCTGCTGGGTAGAAACTGGCAGCATCAGCGGGTGCAGACAGGCTGGCAGAGCAGTCAGTCAACAGATGCTGCAGCTGCTCCCTGAGGGCCACAGCCCATGTTCACTACACCTGGAACACATAAAGGCAATGTTCTCCCCCACCTGGAGTCAACAGAGACCTGTTAACTCCACCTGGAGCATGCAAATGCAGTGCTGCACGTGCACTTTCACTCTCAAAGCTCAGTTACCCCACATTTGGAAGGCATGAAAAAATCATTAAAGTGGTTGCTCATAAACATCAGAACTTCAGGCAGAACCCTGAATTTCAAACAGAAGCTTGTCTGATTTTTTTTTTTTTTTTTTTTNATATATATATATATATATGTATGTGTGTGTGTATACAGAGAGGAGAGTTGTTTCAGTTTTCTCTTTTGAAATTCCATCAGAGGAGGCTGTGCTAACTGCAATGTGAAGCAGAAGTATTTAAGAGAAAAGAGCAGCAGCAGAAGAAGACTGACCTCTGACCTCTGACCTAGAGATTTGTGGTTTCACTGCCAATAATAGCATGTAACCTCCTGCTCCACCCACTCTGAGCAGATGATGCTTCATTTTACAGTAATGGAGAGGGGACACTGGTATCATGTGTACCATCTCATTCCTGATGGCCACCAGTTTGTCACATGACCTTTGAGGATTTGGTGGTCACGCACTGAACAATGAACTGACGGAGCTTCATTTAACAGGGGATGTTCACATTTACTTTACATCCTCATTCTAAACTGCAACAGTTTTTGAAAATGCACATTTTCCATTTAATTTCAAAAATGGCAGTAATGCTGTACATCAGTGTCAGATTGTGCTTTAAAAATCACACTGAAGAATTGGCAAATTAAGTACAAATCAAATTTCTGTAATAATATCATTTCCATATGGCAAAAAATTATACTGTGCAAGTGCTGTAAATCCAATTAAACTTCAATAATTAATTGGAAATGTTAAACTTAATAATTAATTACTGTGAACTACAATTTTGTGCTGTACCAATTAATTCTATAAAAAAAATAAAAAAGGGTAACATCACTTTTCTGCGAAGAAGAAAAGTGATGTTACCCTTTTTTGATGTGAAAAGTGATGTGAAGTCAGTCTTTTTCTTCAAAAAAGGGTAACATCACTTTTCTTCCTCTTGAAATGGGCGGTTTAACGTGACATCAGCCCCGTGTTTTTAAATTCTCCACCAGTGACAATGAAGTGTAACGTGGATTTTTCCGCTGCTTGCAGATTAAAAACTAAACAGAATGAGTGGATGAATGTAAAGCTGCAGAGAGTTACAGGTGGGCTGCAGGTGAACATGAGGCTTCACAACACGAACACGCTGCTGATCTGTTGAGCATTCAAGCGCACACACACACACACACACACACACACACACACACACACACACACACACACGCAGAGAAAAGTCATCAGCAATCAGCAAATTCTGGACCTGCAGCATCAAAAACATCTTTGTTCTTATGAACATCCCCGCTTTTTCGTTCCGAAACCTTGCAGAGCCTTTACCCACCCAGAGCAGCAGCTGATACACCCCACAGTACTTGCATCACGTTACATCTGGATCCACGCGTGATAAATTAAATATCACCAGAAGTGGCTGCAAATCGCTTGAGTGATTTCCAATTAAGAGACGAGCTGATGAAAGCCTGAAGCTTTGGACACTGCAAACTAGGCAGTTGTTTAGCTATTTCACTCCATTTCCTATAAATAACATTTAATATTTTGTAATTTTCTTCAAAATTGTTTTAACTTCAATTAAGTGGGTTGTTATGTACCCAACTAGTTCAAGTCGTCTCAAAATGTTTAGAATTAAAGAAGATTTTCCCAAATTTAAGTTTCCTCACTGGATCTCAGACAATGAATAAATAACTTAGCCCATATTTTAAACCAAATATAACATTAAGTATTACCGCCGTATTTCTCCCATAATAATAATTATTATTATTATTTAATATAACAATAATAATAATTATTGTTATTGTTGATGATGTCTGTAATAAGCAGAAATTGCAATAGTAATATTAAGGAGCATAACGTGGACCATAATACAAAGAGCTGAATATAGATATAAAAACATGCGCGACGTCGTGGCGATTTTAGTTATTATTACTTAATTTCTGCCTGTAATATTTAATATTTAGACGAACATTTAGGCGATCATGGCTGAAGACCTAAACACACCTAAACACACACTCCGTTTTTATTAAATAAAAGTGCATTACATGAATCTGCTAACGCAGAACTCAGTCTCTGTTTTCAGGTTAAAACATATAATAAAGGTGAGTGAGGAAATATTTCACCAGTGGGAGAAACAAAGTGTGTTGCTAATGCACAGTCACAGCCACTTTCTATACATGTGTTGTGTTTAATCTCTGGTCCAAATGTTGGAAATAAAGGGGATGTAATGAGGCCTTCACTGACGCGCTGGAGGTGTCGGAATTTCTTTTGGAGGGCATAACTTAAAGAAATGAGCCCCACATTTTCAGCTGTAACGTCACTACGAAAAGCATTGTAATCCAAAAAAAAAAAAATCAAACACATCATAGCCTTTTCATCCTGTCAGACTTCTCAGCTGTCCATACAAAACCGTTTTTACACGTGATTTATTAACAGCAGTAGAATTTCTATTGAATGCAACTCGTTGATATTTACAGTTAAGTAGCATCTTCCCGGTGAACCGCCATAGAAATTGCAGAGTCCGTATTTTGGCCATAAAAGTCTTGTTTTACCTCCTCTCTGACAGGCAGGTGTCTCCATCGCAGTCCTTTAAAGGTTTCAGAGGGGAAAACGTGGATCGGCTGAAATTCGATGAGTCCCTTCCCTCAGTTCTCTAAGAGCTGTCGTTTTCTGAGGTGTGGATGAGCAGAGAAGAGCTCGGTTTGTGTTTGTTCAGCAGCTGTGTGATTTTCTCGTCGTCTGAATTAGGGTCCAAAGGTTTATTATAGTCGTCGTCGTCCTCTTCGTTGTCCGAGGTTCCCTTCAGCCTCTCCGTCTCTGAGTCCTGCTTCTTTTTGGCAGAGGCCATCTCAGCTGCGTGCTTCTTCCTCCATTTAGTTCTTCTGTTTTGAAACCACACCTAAGAAAAGAAAAGTCAAGGTTTTAATGTTTCTTACTTTTGTTTCTTATTGCGTCTAGATGCGGGCCTACGCAAATGATAGGTGCTCTGCGATGTCCGCTGCATTAAAGAAAACTGAAGAATTGTGGTTCAATAATTATTAAGAAAAAAAAAAAAAAAATTNAAAAAAAAAAAAAAAAATTGTAGTGCCAAAAAGCGCATGCACATGCAAACGCAATTTATTTCTATGATAAACAATTGTATAATCAATAAGGAGTAGAAATGAGGCGCTGAGGCATTTACACACATGCACTATAATTATGATGTTCTTGGGCTGATTCTGCTTTAAATTAAATATGCGTAATTTGGTTTAATTTTTATTTCGGCTAAATTAGCCTTGATATTTGAGAAGTAAGCCTGCATCCGAATATAGCGAGAAAGGGCCTACATGCTTATTGGTGGTGAATAAATTACAAACAAATCGGTAGCGTTTCTGCAAAAACTTAATTTGAAGAAACTTTGAAAACTTGAAAATTTCTTCAAAAAGTTAATTTTGTTTTTTTTTTTTCAATGTAGGANAAACTTTGAAAACTTGAAAATTTCTTCAAAAAGTTAATTTTGTTTTTTTTTTTTCAATGTAGGAAAACAGGGGAAAAAAAGCAGCATGATGGAAAATGATTTTATTCTGACTTATGCTTTGTTTTTTCTGAGTCTCCTTGCTTTCTTACCTTCACCTGGCTCTCTGTCATCCCTAAAGAATAAGCCAGTCTCGCTCTTTCCGGTCCAGCCAGATATTTAGTCTGTTCAAAAGTCTTTTCCAACGCAAAAATCTGTTGTCCGGAAAATGTGGGTCGTGTGTGTTTTCTTTTCCCATCTTTGTCCAGCAACACGGAATTTTGATCTGAAACAATAAAGAAAATCAACTACATACAGTGCGTTGCTGAAAACGATCTGTCTAAAAGACTGAGAAATACTTTTTTTTTTTATTTAGATTTTTGATTTTTCTCATTACAAAATATTGCCACATTGTATGTTAAAAAAAAAAAATTCCCTGCGATCACATCTCTTGACTTCAAATATTCAGCACAAATTATTATTATTATTATTATTATTATTATTATTATTATTATCGAACGATGTGTCTTTGTATTATTATACTGTGAATTTGTGAATTTTGACTGATGTCTTGAGGGTCATGTCGAAGATTAATTCCTGTTGCTTGTGACAAACAGTTATTCTATTCTATTCTATTCTATTCNGGTCATGTCGAAGATTAATTCCTGTTGCTTGTGACAAACAGTTATTCTATTCTATTCTATTCTATTAATTTTTTTCTTTATTTTACACGTTTTAAATATTTTTCTTTGTTCTAAATCTTTATTTTACTTTCTGTTACTTGGTTTCTTTCGCCCAGTGAATACAGAGAAAAACTTACGAGGTGAGCAGGCAAATCTGGCGTCTCTCCAGTGCGGGCTCTGCATGACTCCCGGCCAGAAGATCGGCGTCCTGCCCGGTAAATCCGCCAGGGGCTTCGGGTACCGGGCCACCGCCACCGCAGCGGCACTGGGGCTAAAGTAAAGTCCGGGTGGCGGCGGAGGGCTAAGGCTGCTGAACCGGGGAAGTGCTGGCAAAATCCCCGCTGAGGAAGTGGCAGCAGCGGCGACGGCGGCTGTAGCACCGGAGGAGGAGACGGAGGGCCGGTTAAGGATGTCGTTTATTCCGTGAGGAGTTGCAGAGGGGCACTGCTGCGGGGAGCCGAGCCCTGATGACAGTCCTGTGGAAGTTTTGATCCCCGGGGAGGACACCGCGATACCCCCCGGGTTNGGGGGGTTTTCATCTCGGTCATGCTGTGCAGAGCTGCCAAAGGAGGGGTGCTGAGGAGGAAGGCGCTCTGTCGGGACCCGTCCATCTGACCCACGGCTAACATAACCAACAGCGAGCCGTGCAGGAGCTTGTCCGGTGATCCTGAAGCCTCGGCACGTTCAGCAGGTTTCTCTGCGTTTCGGATGATCCGCCGCACCTGATAGGGTCCACACTGATCCCTATAAAACCCACTCTCCCTTTGATTCAGTTTCAATGTCCATTGCAAACTAATTCTTGAGCATGGAATTTCCGATTTTCCAAACTGAGAAAAAAAAAACAAAAAAAAACAAAAACAAAGCAAACAAAAAACAAAACCAACAGCAAAAGAAGTCTCTGCAGCTCACCTCCACTTTAAAAGCGGTTTGTCGGAAACTGGGCGATAAAAAGACACTTTTGTCAGTTGTATTCAAGGAGCTTTTTGAGATAATAAAACATTATCATCTGTTTCCAGGTTCCATTGCCTGAAAAGTCAAAAGTTTGAGAGGAGAAAACAGGGAGCGGAGTGGCAGCTTCTGCGTGGATTGGGTGTCCTGCAGTGACGTGGAGCTGCTGCCTGGAGCAGGACTCCTCATTGGCTCCACGCCGCGGCTCTGCGTGTCGCGTGGCCCGCCACCAAACCTAAAATCAGCGCTTCTCCGTCTGTTTTAAACGCAGCACAGAGGTTCAAACCAACCGGGCAATCACCAAGATAAAGCCACGATCAGCAGTAATTCAGATAACCCTGCAGATCCTGCAAAATACCCATCCTAACAAATCATGTCAGGATAAGTTGTGTCTTATTTAACACACCAGTGAGAGAAAATAATTTTGTCGATCAACCTGAAATCAAATGTGAATTTCTTTGTGCCATACTGAAGTGATTTGCCTACTTTTCTGTAAACTATAAAGGAGTGACAAAGCGAACACAATAAAAAAAAAGAGAGAAAATATATTAAGTTATTTGCTAATATTTATTTTTCAATGTCTTGCTTAGAATAAAAGGTCATTTTCCCGAAGTAAAAGCCAAACAGGTGTCATATTACATTACTTTTCTTTACCTCCGGCCTGAAAACAGGTTTGGGTTTTTTTTTTCTCCACATTCCCTTTTCAAGGAGATTGAATCGGTGTAGGAAATTTTACTGTGAAGACTTTAGAATGTGTCACCTGATTTTAGCATCAAAGCAGAAAACTCAAGGAAACTGTGTGGCATTTATAAAGAGGTACATCAGTGATGCTGATGACTTAAACTGACACTCTAACATGTCACAACATACAGCAAATTTAAGCACTGAATATACTCATATACTGAAGATGTGATGTATATACATCTTAGTGATGTGATTTGACAGTGACATGGTCACATCACAAATCAGTTGTAACTATGGAGATTGCGTAGCCTATATTAAAACCTCAACCAGCTGAATCAGACGTCATCTGGAAATAAGATAAAGTACTCAAAATGAAATTAACTGCAGTGTGCAGACCAAGAGTAATTGATCTGAGAATACAGGCTGCAGGACACTGGCTAAAATGGCATACAACTGATTTTAATGAGGAGGACAACCACTAAGTCACCTGACTAACCTGCTGTTTGGACTCCGGTTTCCACAGCATTACTAGCATTTAAGCTACTGACAAAAAAAAAAAAAAAAAAAAAAAAAAAAGAAAAGAAAAAAAATGCTGTTTCATGTGATACTTGATTCAAATATACTAAAATAATATACTAAAATAAGATAAGCAGTTTAGTTCTGGCATTATTAATAAAGAGGGGGTACCATGCACATTCAAAGTGATACTCCACTAAACACCTCTACCTATTAGGTACACCTGTTTAAACTAGTGCAATGCAGTCTAACAGCCTGTAATAAATGATTGTTTTGTGAAGCTAAATAATCTGTTTCTGTGGACATATTCATAAGTGTTGATGTCCTTCTTTTTTTTTTTTTTTTTTTTTGGTCATTCTTGAAGCCGTGTTGTGGTGGCGTGTTGAACTGCATTATGTTGAAAGATATTTCTCATACATGATGAATAAGTGATTCACAAACATCTCTGAGCTGCCCAACATCACTTCAAATATAACGTGCATAACAGGCAGTGCTGTTGGTTTTGTTGTTTGGTTATCTTTTCTATTTTGTTGTTTGATATTATCAGGAAAGTGAGTGTGACCCCAGTCAAAAACTAAAACCAACTGTTAGCAGCCTGGAGTTCCATTACATTACAAGAATTTGGCTACATTGTGTGTGTGTGTGTGTGTGTGTGTGTGTGTGTGTGTGTGTGTGTGTGTGTGTGTGTCTCAGCCCTGTGATTGGCTGGCGACCTGAGCAGGGTGTACCCTGCCTCTCGCCCAATGACCGCCGGGATCGGCTGCAGAGCCTGACTGATTAGAATAAGTGGACATGGATGATGGATGTTATCAGTATTATTGTGAAAGCTGTAGGTCTGCCTAAGGCAGGAGGAAATATTGATACACAGTTGCCACCTTGTGGCCAACTACGTAACTGCACAAGTAAAACCTGCAGCATCAAGATCTGGAATTTTTGAGCTCCAATCAAATTTAGGATTTTGATTGAGAGAAATTACGCATTAAAAACTTGTTTTGGCTTTGTTTTTGCTTTTAAGGGTTTTATTTTAGCCCATCATTTTACATCTCCATGGATCAGTTTCCTCACAGCATTGTGTGTTTTGGAGAATAACTTGTTCACTAGAAATAAATTAGTACAAATGTAAATTAGATGAATTTCCTGTTATCAGCGCTGTCTTTTTTTTTTCTACACAGCTCTGAAACTATACATTTTTCTCTTATCTCATCTCATCTTTCACAATGAATCAAACAGATGTCTGCTTCAAACATCTGATATTTGAAACCTTCAACACCTGGAGGTTCAGGCCGTACACACTGTTCTTTTAGTTACTAATAATTTTGAATTAATCTTGCTGAATAAAGCCATTAGTCCAAATATTTAAGTGGAGTTAAACTGGCTAAACCTGAGAAGTTCTTATTTGATCGTTCCTCGTTTGACCCGGAAACCCATCTGAACCACCATCTTAAAGAACATCTCAAAGCTCTTTTCTCCAAGAGATTCTGGTCAGAGCAACATGGTGGACGTTCACCAGAAAGTGCCACGAAAACAACCAATAGCGTTCACGTTATCTCGTCTTCCCTGGAAGTATTTTCCCAGGCCGGAAGTCATTTATAGACCAAAAGTAAATTTAAAAAAAAATTCCATTTACTATACCCATTTCTTAAGGGTCATGGGGGGCTGGAGCCTATCCCAGCAGTCATTGGGCGAGACTACATTTTACCCAGCTTTTGCTTCTCAACATTACAAAATTAAGAGCCTTAAAATTTTAAAAGTTGCATTTAATAAATGACATTGCAAAATTTTATATTGGTATAGCTAATCTATAATTCATTGCAAAGTAGGTAAAAACAAATGTGATTGCATTTACATATATTTTGACAATATTAAAATTTGAGTAGTGCTGTCCAAAACGTTCATTTTGAGTATTAAGTGATGATTACAGTTAATCTTTTGAAATAGGCAGCTGACAGTATTCTCAGTATCCGTAACATACATAATCCGTAACATCTTGTTTACCATCTAAAGTAGAATAATTAACTCTACTGTCTTATGGAATATATTGTGTGCCACATTCAAACAATGAATTATAACATGTAATGATTAAAATGTACCTGCTTCAAATAACACTCAGGTTGAATACTAAAAGGACAAATGTCAAACAATGAATACTCACAATAAATAATGACAAGCTAAATATGAAATAATGAACACTGAGCTCAAAGAATAAAAAGCCAATCATCAAATAACAAAAGTCCAGGTCAAACAACAAACCTCCACACAAATCAAACCTAGCTTGGTTTGTTCTATTTTCAGGTGTAAGTCTACTTTTTGCCACTAGGTGTTGTGATTTCATTGCTTGACGTGGGCTTTCATCAGTCCATGCCTGCCAGCATTCCTTATTCGATATTACTTGATGTGTACTGTGCACCTGTCAATCAAACATGTCCACCTCCAACTATGAGTGTTGGGGTGGATATTCAGTAGGTTGGCTAGTTTCGCTTGTGTCAAACATGACTTATGACTTGATTGGAAATGAACTGTCTAATTTATTAAACCAAGTGCAGGAACAGCAACCGATGACTTTATCTTATTTCATGTGGACTGGATTATGGACTGGATTGCAGAGATCTGCTAAACAGGATCTTTTAACTGTTCCACAGTCCAGATTGAAATCTAAGGGTGGAGCTTTGCGGTCCTTGCTGTCTGGCTTTGGAATAATCTCCCACCTCATTAAAACTTCTGGTGTAATCTCCATTTTTTTTTTACACAATGGCATTTTTAATTGAGAAAAACTGTATTGCTGCTCAAATCTAATGGTTTTTTTTTTTTTTTTTTTTTTTTTTACCATAAACACTAAGCACTTTTATTTCTGGCTATTATTTTTAGTCTTGTATACAGTGCTGTGAAAAGTATCCGACCCCCTCCTGATTTATTTGTGTGTATCTCATAATAAACTGTCAGATCTTCACACAAAATCTAACATAAAACAACCTGAGCAAACATCAAATACAAGTTTTAAATGATGATTGTGTTTGTTGGGCAAAAAAGCTTATCTAATACCAGCTAGGCCTGTGTGTGTAAAAGTGTTCATCCCCTGAACTTAACAGCTAGTTTTGTCTTTAGCAGCAAAACTGAACCAAACCTTCTGGTAACTGAGATCATCTCTGACGTCGCTGTGTGGAGTTTAGTTCCTCTTCTTTACTAAACTGCTTTAATTCAGCCACTTTGGAGGTTTTCCAGCATG
>VXCM01001722.1:0-11425 GCA_014773175.1 Lucifuga dentata
AGAACTTTACTTGTCGGAGTTGTACTGTGTGCTGCATTTGGGTCCAAACCCCACCCGTCACAGAAACGCACCGATGTACTGTACAGTGGTGTTGTTAAACTCTTTATAAAGACAGAAAGGAGGATGGACTTTATCTTCAGATGATGAGCAGGTTTGGTAAGTCTGATGGATTTTTATTTGGCTGGAATCTGTGGAGAAGCCTGTTGAATCTGCTCGTGTTATTTGTGTTTTACAGCATTTTTGCTTGCTTGCTGGTCGTATGAGTAAATGTGATGGTTGTTGTGAGTTTGTTCTTGTTTCTTTGGTAATGAAACTGATTTGGGCTATGCCATGTTTATATGTGATGCAGCATCCTGTGGTAATGCGTAATAATGCTACATCCTATTCATGTCTCCGCAGTTAGTGTGTTGTAACTGTCAGATGTTGATCCTCCTGTTAAATCACTATTCCATCGAAAAGGTTACTGTCACTGTGAATATGGGCTGGTTATGTCGAATAACAGCAGCATATAGCCCTAGTGTCNTACTGTCACTGTGAATATGGGCTGGTTATGTCGAATAACAGCAGCATATAGCCCTAGTGTCATGGTGAGCTTATTAGAAGATGGGTTTAATTGCAGGAGGATCGCATTGAAGGCCTAGGTGTAAAATGCACGGCCCGCCACTGATGGATAGATAGATAGATAGATAGATAGATAGATAGATAGATAGATAGATAGATAGATAGATAGATAGATAACCCTAGTTTGTCTGGATAGTGGCACTGAAATTTCTTGAGGAAGAGTTTTGTCAAAAAGAATTTCATTTATTTATTTGTTTTATTTTATTTTATTTTATTTTTTTAACGTCAGCACGTGTAAGGAGGCATCTTCTTTATTATGCTCAAAAAGTAGACAGCAGACTCGATGCTGAATTCAGTTATTGCTTCACTCAAACTTTAGTTAGTTAATCCATCATTCCAATCCTGTTAGGAATTTTGATAATGATATAGTGGTTTTGCACATTTAAGCCCAATATATACAACCCACACACATGGTGCATTACTGATAACAATTTCCTAAAACAGAGTACTCCTGGAGAAGTAAATATTATAAATATTTTTCTACCTTCCAGACTCCCATTCATTTTGTTCATTCCAGTACACTTAAAGATCAAAATGTAGTGACGTGAAAAGTGTTTGAGATAAGTAAACATCACAGCAACCACTTGCCGTTATTTTTATTTATTTATTTATTTTAATTATTATTTTTTGTCGAAGTTTCTTAATTTAACCAATCCAACTTGGAGCTACATGGAAGAAAATGTATTTATCCGCCCAGGAATATAGTCCCAGGACAAGGCTGCTTTTATGGAGAAATTAAAGCGACCATACCTTCTATAATTGTGCATATGTGTTATTAGGCAAAACATTGAATTTTAAGGTGGGTCGTATCAACATTTGATTTTGAAATTAGAGCTTTGGCAAAACAATACAAAAATTAAAATACAGTTTTTGAAAAATGGTTGGCAGTAACTATCATGTATGCCGGCAGTATTTATTGGTCTCAAACATGCAAACTCACCTGGATGATCCTAATAAAATTCCTAATAAATATCCAATCACTTCTCTGAAAATGCTGTGGAGGGAACAAATAACAATCATCACAATATGAGCTCAAACGCATAATGGCTTTAACACTGAGTCCAGGAATACAAACACGCTGCTGTCTTTGTACAACAGCCTGAGGCAGAAGGTCACATTAGCTAGAGAGCCGTTTATGTAAGTAAAGCAAAACAGCTTCATTAGAGCTTGTATTTACATGAGTCTGACCAACTAATAAACTCTAAAGTTTTGTAAGTTTTTCCTATTTAACTTTTCTTTTGGCCAGAGGAATCACACCAAAAAGAGAAGTGCAACTACACTAGCAGTAGCCTCCAGTTTGCAGAGGAAGCCACACTGTTGACGTTATTATTTCCTGTTAGTTAATTCCTTTATGCTAGTTGTGGTAAAGTGGTGTTAATGTGTGCTGCTACACAAAAAGGAAACTAAAACAAATACGTATAGTTAAGTTGGTAATCCCCTCACATTTTACACCTTGTGATATAACACACTTATACAACACACTTTTAACTAATTCCAAGAAATGTTGTCACATTGCATCGATTTTGCTCACTCCATTGGCTCCCTATATATTTTAAAATTAATTTTAAAATACTGGTATTCACTTTTAGAGTTTTACACAGTCAAGCACCAAATTATATGTCAGACCTGATTGTACCATACACCTCCAATCCGTCCCTCAGATCATCAGGTCAGAAACTACTGTTGGTGCCTTGCGCTTATTTTAAAACCTGAGGAGACTGAGCCTTTCAGGCCGTGGCAGCTTGACTCTGGAACCACTACCACTGGAGTTAAAATCAGCAGAAGCAGTTGGCACTTTCAAAAAGCACCTTAAGACCTATATTTATTTAAGCAGGCCTTTGGATGATTTGCTTTTGATTTTACAGTTTTGTCCTGCTTTTATTGTGCTTTGTTTTATTATTGTATAAATGTTGTTTTATACTATCTTGTATTGTGTAATCTTCGTTATTGTGTCTACGTCTTCTGATTTTATGTTTCTCTTTTATTTAACATGTAAAGCACTTTGTGATTCTGTGAATGATAATATATAAACTTATTATTATCATAATAAAACAAATTTTTATGATATGAAAAAAAATTATACCAGTATTGTCATGAACACAAACGCTCCCAACCTAGCCAGCCCGACATGACTTGGACTAGCTGGAACACAATTGTGTTGCAATTACCAAATTTCAATAATTTAACATTCGAAATAGTGGCTATTGTGCTTTTGATGAATAATTTTGATACCTAAAAAGATTTTGCGGTTATATTTTAATACTGTTAAATAAAATTTTAAATGCAGGCCTTTGGATTTTATAATTAGACATTTTGTGATATGATACTTGTCCTGAAGTAAAGAATGTCAAAGGCTGTCCGTAATGGAATTCATCAGATGTGGCATCTATTTAAGAGACTGTGGGCCACTTTTTCTGTTTTCCCTCAGCCACAGAAAGTCTTGATATGACACATGTTCTGGCTTGCAATGGAACTGCCAAAATTCTTTCTGTTGTGTCACTTTGCGTGAAAAGTCACTCTTTCAGATAAACACACTCACCCCCCTGATCACTGCTGTCTGGCCTGAAATAAATGAAAGTCCCTTTCACTAAATATTCACCAGGGAAGATCCTTCTGTCTAGAAGTAGCACAGCCAGGACTTCTCATATTTTATCGGCAAAGAATTTCTTTTAAATTCTCTTTGTACTTTATGTCAAATGCTGATATTTAATGTTTTTATTAAACATATTCTTTTTTTTCCCTTTTAACTTTTTATTTTTATATATCTTTTTTCTTTTCTGTGTGAAGTTGCACATTGTGAATTGCACGTTGTGTTTGAATTGTGCTATACAAATAAAGATTATTATTATATTACTGCAATGATTTACAGACATGATAGAATATAATGCTAATCAAAATACATTTTGCCATAATCTAGTATTTAAAGTCACACACCAAGAGTTCTAAAAGTTAGTTTGGAATTGATTCTACAGAATATCACTCATTTGATATATGCTTATAACTATCTGTAGCATCCTCTCTGTTGAACAAACATGCTCTTGTTTCCTAACACCTTGATTTACAAATAGGAAGCATATCATGTTTATCTAGAAAAAGCAGTTTAAGGCCAAATGACTGGCTCTTCAGTCTGGAAGATGTTTCACCTCCATTCATATGACTCTAACGACTCCAGGACTTTCACTTGACAATTGTGTGACTTGAACAATTGTGGCATGGCTCCCACGTGACCCAAGAAATCACCACATCCAAGCTGTAAACGACACTCAGAGAATAAATGACAGCTTACTGCCATTGACTCAGGACTGTAGAAGCTACTTGGATGAATGGCAACATGTCTTCACAACTAAATAGCAAGTCCCGTTGCACTGGAACTACTCCAGCTAGACATGTAATGACCTGGATGACGAGGAACCTTCAGAGACATAAAAATTGTTCCATGATGAAAATGTTTCTCCACTTTTCCTCCTTTTGTTTCATTCCAGCTTCCTCCCGTTGACCGAAATAAAGAAGTAGAAGGCAAGAGTTGTAATTTATCGCTGTTAGATTTTCACTATGTCCAAAGAAAATAAAAGAGGACATGAAACCAAAAATGTACTTTAAACTTTTACACTTCTGGTGAAACCACAGCTTTTTCCATTAGACCTCTGAGCACAGGAGCAAAAACCACATCCAAGATTTGACAGAATTAACATGGAATAACTACAGAGTACAGTGAGGAACAGAGATAGAACAGGAGGTCAGAAAAATGTAAGACAAATGTAATAAGAGCAACATTTGGGCTCTACTTCTTTATTTATGAGAGCAGTCAGCTAGTTTCACTTATTGTGTCTCTATAATTTTTTATGATTTTAATGTATGTGTTTAAATGTCATATTTTACACTATGCTGCACACCCAGTTGTCCTATGGGGACAAAGAAACTTAAACACTCATACTGATTTACACTCAGAAGTTTTAAATTCATTTAAATTTAACACAGTAAATGTGTTGGTAGAACAAATGCCACGGGATGTCAGTGGAAGAAATGCAGTCATACTCACCTTTATTTTTTCCGAAAACTCACATTAACTTTGTAAAGGTGTTAACCACTGATGCACATGCTGAAAGTACACATACACACACACACACACACACACACACACACACACACACACACACACACACACACACACATACACACAGCCTGATGCTGCTAAAATCAACAGCCTACACATTAAAATGCCAAAAATAAACCAACCCACACATTTCTAAGCTAATTTGATTTAATTTTCCATACAAAAATATTTTATATTAATTCTATGCAATAGGACGGATATGTCAGATATTTATGCTGTTTGATGTGTTATTTTGTCTTCCCCATTGAGGTAGATAAAAAATATCAAAATAAAGAGAATTTGACAAGTAACAATTTTTTTTTAGATATTGTAGTAGTGTAATGTCATCTGAACAGTTATTGAATTCAGTTGTACCTTTAATTTAATTTTGTGCTTTTTAATTCAGCACAACTCAACTCAAACAAACTCAGTCAAATCAAATCAAATCATGATATCACAAAAATAAAAAAGAGGCACATTATTTCTTTGCAAGTAAATAGATCATATGTATATTTACAAAAACAAAGTAAATACAGTTTTTGAAGGGGTTTAGTTTAGCCAAAAACGTACTTTTTACACTGATTCAAAAATACAGTTAGAATCTAACAGTCAGGTTGTAAAATTAGTAATAAAACCAGGGGGAGTTGAGTGGAATGAGTGGTTTCTGGAACCTCTTTTTCTTGTGGTTTTGAAGTTTCAGTTTCCAGTGTTAAAAAATTCCCTAGATCACAGGAAGGATGAAGTCTGTGTGAAAGAGACGCTATATAAGAAGACCCTCTATCTCTACCCCTCACAGTGCATCTGTCAACAGAGTTTTATTGTTTTTCTCTGGCACGCTTGTTACAGCTTCTTTCTATCAACTTCAGCACAGGAAAGAAGATTTTTCTAGCATCTGTGTCAGTTCAACCACAAAGAAAACCAATATGTCCAGCATCATTAAAGGGCTCCTGCTCCTGGTTGTCATAGTCTGCATCTCTGAAGCCCAGCGTAAGTAGTTGTCTTTTATTTTGTCATTTTGCCTCATATTTTAAGGACGTATTTTAGCTGTGAGCATGGATTCTACGCAGTCAAGAGGATTTTACATAAATGATGTGATTCTTTCCTTTTCTTCCTCTTCAGGCCCTGAAACAGGACAACGGTGTCTGTGTCGTCGTGTCAGGAGTAACAGATTTGGCTTGGTGTCAGAAATAGAAGACATCCAGATCCACCCAGCAAACCTTTTCTGTGACAAAGTGGAGATTATGTAAGTTATACAAACTTTTGAAACATTAAGTCGTATAGATTTTCTGTAACTCAAATAAAGCTAGAGAATTACAGGGAATGACATGATACCTATAAAATTAGAAATAATTGAGAGGAGTCACTAAGACAACACAGTCTAGGTTATTAGATCAGATGAAGCAAGAATATCTTTCAACCCACATGAAAAAAACTGCCTTTGAAATCATAAATTACAGTATCGGAATATCACTTCTATCAGTCAATCACTCTGCATGATCTCTTTATCTGTCATATATTGGTTAATTGAGTGGATTTCCTATTAGTACCTACAGCTAAACTCACCTCTGTTGTTCACTTCACCAGTATTACCTTCAAGAACAGCATCCAGTACTGCCTGGACCCCTCCAGGAAAAAACTGACAAACCTCCTGGCTGAAATCATGTAAGTGTACTTTACAACATGGATACAGCCTTATTTCCTAAAAATGCTGACCAAGCAAGCACTTTTAGATATTTCAGTGAATCGACATATTAAATAGACAGATTGTTTCATAATTCTTGTGTCACTGTGTTATTTACAGAAAGAAACGTCGGGCTTCTGCTACAGTCAGGCCAACTGAACCCAGTTCCACCACAAGCAGCACTGACTCAGCTCGTATCTGAATCTCTCTTTCACTCTTCAGAGACTACTAAAAAGCTCAGATAACCTTTGATCCCACATATAAGCATGCTCATATTCCTTCTGATGAATGTAAAAACAAACAGCTGAAATGGTTCCTACATAAGACTACTTTTTTTTAAATCTATTTATCTTGACTGTTAATCTATAAATGCACTTACTTGCGTTTAATTTTAATTCCTATTTGTTTTGTACATAGCTAATATTTTTTTTACACTATAATAGAAGAGTTTTTCTGCATTTTGTTAATGTCAACCTTCCAAACTATTAAAAAAATGAAAGAAAAAGAAGAATTGAGGAAATGTTTTGTTCTCTTGCATATGTGCCACATCAATAGCACTATCTAGTGGTTGACTGCAGCAAGTGCAACACAAAATTATTTGCAAAACTAAAAAAAAAAAATTAAAACTTTGTCTTCCAAACTTAAAAAGTCAGGACATTACTTGTGATTTTCTAACCCTAACCTTGCTGATACTGGAGTAAAGTGTTTTACTGTAATCAAGTCTGGAGGTGATAAATGCAACGATGACCTTTTCTAGGTCTGAAAATGAAAGAAAAGGTCTAATCTTACAGATCAGCCTGAGATGAAGGAAACAAGACTGCACAACCTTTGTCACCTGATCATTAAAGAAGAGCCATGAATCAAAGATCACCCAGAGATTCAGGCCTTCTGTTTAATATGTGGATAATGGGCCCAAGCCAGACAAAAAGTGATCGGTATTGTTACGAAGGCTAGAAGGGGTAATTATGAGGATTTGAGGTCAATAACATTCCTCCGCCATGTGCTGTGTGTTTAAACTGAAAAAAATTACAACTATTTCTAAATTTGATTTATTATTTAAAAATAAATCAAATTAAATTTTCTTTTAATTTTATTATTGTTATTATTATTATTATTATTATTATTATTATTATTATTATTATTATTATTATTTAACTTAGTTTGCTTAGTTTGGTTAGAGAGTGAGCAATGCAGATATGCTTTCAAGGAGCCTGTCTGCTGATCTCACGCATGTGTAATCATTGATCACACTGACCCAGTTATGGATTCCACTGTGAATTATTTTCTTGGAGTCATCCAAACCTGGACACAACTTCCTACCTTCTTTGGTTTAGCAGACAATGTATTACAGAGCAAACAACATTTTATTTTAAAAAAAAAAAAAGCTCAAATATTAACTTTTTATTTTTCTATTTTGTAGGCTCAAATAAAGAATTTTGAAGTTTTTCTCCCCAAACTTTGAAGAGTCAAGCTGTCAATCCATCAGTCACAGCAAGTATAAAAACTGTCTAGTAAAGCATTAAATGCAGCTTTTAAGGTGGTGAATGAAAACCACATTCAACAAATAACATTGCAGAGATGACTTTAAAGATATGAATTTTGTGATGTGTTCTTTTTTTCCCTTGGGGGGGGGGGTTTATTGCATAGAAACTATATAATAATAATAATAACTTATATAACTGGGGGAAGGTGTGAACAACACATTGACCCACACTTATTCCAAACACGCTGCAGGGCTCTTTCACTTTTAGAACACGCTGCGCTTTTTTGGATCATCACTTCCGCCGGCTCTGCTGCCGGAGGTGCGTTCAGNTTTAGAACACGCTGCGCTTTTTTGGATCATCACTTCCGCCGGCTCTGCTGCCGGAGGTGCGTTCAGTGTTTACTCTGCGCGTCCAAAAGTCATGGATGATCAAACAGAGTATTTGTTCCTTCAGTTCTGTTATATAATGTGACTGAAACAGAAAAAACAATATCTGCAACATTGGAATAGCACAACTGCAACGGGAGCAGAAACAGACTGAGGTAAGTCTTTCCCATGTCAATGTCATGATACTTGTAGATTCTTGTCGTCCATGCAAACGTTGTCAGTGACTTATTCAGACATCGGCTATAATATCAGGCAATGCATGCAGCGGACTGTGGAATATACCAAACTGCAAAAGATTTCACTAATTGTTCTTTGGGAAGTAATTTCCTGCACAGATTTATTTTGTTCTGTTGTCCATTGCCTCCTGTTGTCCAGTACGCCCGTGGTGCGACTTCACGGTTCCGGTTTTGCAAGTCATTGTATCTGGCTTCAAATAATGCTGACGTAAACAAAAGCTCTGACCGGCTGTCAGCTGATTGGAAAATGTTTGATTAAATGCCAGACTGAAATCTGAATCCTGCAATCCTGTATTCTGACTTCAATTTTTCATTAACGTGAGAAAACAAAGTTTAACAGGTTTACTGGGGAAATCATTGCACTTCATTGGTGATAATGCGCACTGATATAAATCCATCAGAGAGAATGAGTTTCCCTGAGTCACAAATTGTTCTTTGACTTTCACTCTATATTTTGCTCTGCCACGTGGAGACATGAATGGCCCTGACACAATTTGACAGTTATATTAATGAGGCTGCCTGTAATCTAATCCTCTGTTTCTATTTGAGGCAGCCTAGAAGCAGCCTGGGACACCATGTACAAACCATGTACAAATCTCCCTCTGTTATCCTCAGGCTGATACTTTTTATTTATTAGTCTTTCTTTCCCTCAGGCTGTAATGGAACACATTATGTAGCTATAAATAAAACCAGGCCTAAATTGGCCTAATGGCACTGTGTGATATTGCTGAAGTGTTTAGATTTGGAATCCAAAGCAAAGCAGAGTTGACCTCCACACCGTCTGCTGTGTTTGGACCCTCTTATCTGACTGCAAAATGGCCTCGGATCAGGGAGACATTCCAGGTAAAACAGAAAATTACACATTCCTCTGATGATGATGATGATGAGTACAAAGAAATGTAAATAATGGTATGGATGCTGCTAATGAGGAGGTGGTGGAGATGATGTGGAGAGGCAGGAGGAGAAGAATGCTGTAGATGGTAATGAGGATGAGTGTGAAGAAAGTGTGTTTATGAGAAATGGATACTAATTTGTTAAGTAAAAAATCTCACAATAGGAAGGCAACAGCAGCTCCAACATCAACCAAATAACCAATATTTGTACATGTTTGTCAGATGTCTTGACATATTTTTTGAGATATAAATGACAAGCTTTACATTTCCTAACTTCTGAAATTTCTACATAAAGAGATGGTTAGGAACATTTATCCATCCACAAAAATCTAAAAAAAAAAATGTCCTTACTCTCATTCCTCAGCAATTGAGTCTGGCACTTCAGCCGGATTCTTTGGTGGCTTCTCGTCTCCCATCGGAATGATTCGACGTAATACCAGCTATGATGACCACCTGGATGCCCCCATGCATTCACCACCTCCAGACATGAGCGTTAATATCTTATGGAAGGACCCAGTCATCCCACGGCGCAGGTTCAGGAACAATGCAGAGGTGCTTCCCCTGCTGTTTCGCACCACTTGCTACAGATTGTTTTGTAGATATGAACAAGTTATGTGAACTAACTGTTGTTTGAATTGGCTTGTGTGAAATTTGGTCTTTTTGCAATTGATTTGTTCTCTATTCTGTGGAACGCAGGTTGTAAGTCAATCTTAATTGTGTAAACTTGTGTGACTAGGAAGTCGAGAGTGGTGGGAAGTGTCTGACTTTTGAGGCACCACCAGCTCCAGCCAAGTCCCCAGTGCCTGTGGTGAAAGCCAAAGCCTCCGCTCTAATGAGCACACTCGGAATCAGTAAGTCAACAAAACCAACACATCTTCAACCAAGAGAATGAATGAATGAATGAATATGGTTTGGAAAATGGTTGGCAGTAACATGACATGTATGCAGTAGTATTTATTGGGCTCAAGCATGTAAAATCAACAGTATGGTCCTTAACTGATGCAAATTAAACTCATTTTAGATTAATACATACCTATAAAGATGTAATAACAAAAAAAAAAAACAGGAAAAGTTGCTGCTTCATCNTAATACATACCTATAAAGATGTAATAACAAAAAAAAAAAACAGGAAAAGTTGCTGCTTCATCTTTTTTTGTCACAGAATGTTGCAAGATTCCTTCTTCAACTAACAGAATAATTGTGTAAGTGGTTGCTGTTACTAAACATGGAAAAGCAATGTGTAGAGTATCAGTGGGCTGCAATGGATCATGGCACATTAACACGTTCTAATTTTATCTCCTCTGCTGACTCTATGTCTGTCTTCATACAGAGCACACTCAAGAGAATATCCAAAAGTTTGAGCACCAGGCAGGGCTGACAGATGCTGGGTATTCTCCCCGCAAGGGCCTCTCTGCTGAGGAGACCCGCTTTCACCGCCTGAGTGACAGCACAACGCCAGTGAGTATGAGGAAATGTGAAGTACGAGACGAGGAGTGGCGCTTACAGTCACATCAAGTCATGCTTATTTGTCAAGCCAAAGGGATTTACAGGTCTACAAAACAATGAGACCCAACCCTGCCCAAACTCTCTCAGAAGAACAAAAACTCTACAAAAAAAACTTAGCATGTAGGTAAAAACTCCAACAAAAAACTCAGGAGATATATTTTCCCTCTCACAGAATGCAGTAAGAGGTGTGCAATTGGAGGTGTTGTTGCCCATAGAAAGAAGACAAAATTTTAACAATAGAAGACAGAGGAAGATACATAATAGACCAATAGAGCCATCATCCAACAAGAGGATCTTGTCTACCAAGTCCACAATGATGTAGTAAATTCAAAATTCTTAGGTTCCATAGTGCCCCTAATGTGAATTTTGGGTCAACTGGAGACTACAGTTTTTTACAGTCCATTTTTTTAAAGTCACATTGGAGGGTGATTTTTGTGTATGCATGCATCCACTCAGTCCCTATGTGTGCACAAAATTGTTGTGCACACATTGTGTTGTCCTTGGCCACGATACCATCCCCCCCCC
>VXCM01001722.1:11694-34185 GCA_014773175.1 Lucifuga dentata
GCCCCCGCCCCACCCCACTCACGTTTTGCTTGCTGTCCACTGACCTGTCACAAGGTCAGTGACATTCCATGTTGTTGTGGTTGAAAACACAGTCAAAAACAGGATATGAAAACTGCATTCCTACCAACAAGCATTTAATTATGATCATAAATCTGATCACAAATGCCTTTATGTTTACCATTAGAATATTTTTTGGAAAAAAAAAAAAAACTTTCTATGTTTTAATGTTCAACTTACAGTTAAATGAGGTCTATATATAGCCTTTTCAAAAGATACATTGGCTCAGGAAAAACTCTAACCTTGTGGAGCAGCAAATCAAAGAATGTTGGTATTTAATATGTTAGTTTGAAACACGTTATAAGAAAGCTACTGTGGACTACTGTGGACTATGGCTACTGTAATGACTTTAAATGACCTTAAAAAATGTTTTTTGTTGGCAGATAAAAGCTGAAGATTCTCGGTTCAGTGTGTTCCATTTATTAGTAATTATAACAGCTATTGTTTCAAAATGACATTTTATTTTATTTTATTTTATTTTACATTCTATTATTTATACACATTGCTGGTAAACAAATTGCGTCATGAGAATTGTGGAGCTTCTTCCTGCACTGTTGCCAGGTAACGCCTCTAAATGAGTCGAACCCCCTTATTCTGCCAAATGGACCAATCACTGAGCTTCTAACAATTGGTCGTTTGGTGGAGGCCCGCTACTGTGAACACTTTTTATCATCTGTATTTCCGAGCAATAATCACGCTTTAAAATCCTTAAAACCGCAAAATATGGACAAAATGGGCATATCGATCGGATTGGAACGTAAAATAAATCTTATCATAAAAAGGTATGTCATTAATCAGTCTGTTTTAGTCCCTGTTCGTCAGTTTTGTCTGCTGTGTTAGAAACCAGTTCAGACTGGAAGGTAACGTTAGCAATAGCAACTATTGTTGGATAGCTAGCATCTGAGCTCACCCGGGTAAAGAACTAATTTGTGTGAAACTACCACTCAGCGACAGGTTTATACAAACAGTATATCACAATGACGCTTATACCAGAGTCAGTTACAAAGTACCCACATTAATGTGAGTTTAATCAATTTAAGCTTGCGAATAGCAATTACAGTTAGCTTAGCCACAGCTATGTATGGACTGACATTCCATACAACTGGACGGTGGGTAATGTGGATGGAATCTGTTCAGAAAGAAAAACCATCACAGCTTCCATGTCTGTTCATGATAATGTTGGGCTATGTGTGATTAACCCAGCCTCATCTAGTCTGAGTATAACAGCAATAATAATAAGAACGTGACTTAGTGAGGTTCGTGTTTATTTGTTTTTTCCTGTCTGCACTGTTTCATCACTTTATAAAATTAGGTCAAACCTGACTCACCCTGAAGAAACTTGTCGTGGCCAGCTGCTCAAGCATTACACATTAATACATACATGCACTGTAGGTATGAAGTTATGGAATTAAAATGCACTACATGAAATATTTTTTTTAAATTATGAATGTCCAGATAGGATATGACAAGCTCAGCTAAAGTAGACGCAGAGTCCTTGCTTTAAGGTGCGATATAGTAATTAAATAGTTAAGCTGAACTAGCAGAGTATTAAATGAGTGGTAAATACATAGACATAGAGAAATATTACAGTCATCTAGTAATGAAGTAGCTGTTGAACATAATTGTACTTGATAATGTTAGGTAAATTGTAAAGTCTTTTTCATATTGTTGGCATATCCAAAATTTCCTTAATAGGTGAAGCTGCAAGACTTGTTGTATGACCTGATTTTGAGTGGCCTGGTTTGGTTCCAGCAGAGCTGGAGCAGTGCCGAGATCAAAGATGTCTATAAATATTACAGAGATAAAGGTCTTAGGCTCACTCCCAGTTATTCATTTGCACCATGGCCACTGCACTGAGCAGAATGCAGGAGCAGGTACATCAGGCGGACATGAGTTTGGAAGGACGATATGGGTACAATTATACCCAGAATGAATGGACACTGACCATAGCAAAATTAATTCCTGAGATTTTTGCTGAAATAAACCTCAGCATCAAGGCAAGTATGGCTGATCATTATTTGGTTTGTTAGAATTAACAAAATGTCATAATGGCACATTAATTGTTTGCGTAGAAGAGTTCATTTTATTTACCTGCAGTGGAGTTTGCAGGTGTTTTACAGCTTTGCTTTCTGAATAGGTTTGAGTTGGCATGTGTTTATTGCAGTATTTGTATTTAAATAATACAGTAAAGAATGGCTTATGACATTTATACCAGCTTATTTTGGCAATAACATCACTGACGTTATGATAGCTTGCCTTACTGTTATCGGAGCAAAAACGTGTCGTCTGTTGACGACACGTGCCTTGGCCTACATCCACAATTTTGTTTATCCTGGTAGTCAGCCAGAAATGCTCTCTCTCGTGCCTTTCTCTCGTGCCTTTCTCTCCCCCCACTGCACGGTCACAGATGATAGGCTCCAGGAAGGAAGGAGGAAGCAGTAACGCACTTTGAAATGTTGTTTCATTGCAGGTCCAGAAAAACACAGCTGACCTTCAAGCTTTTTGTATCGAGAGGCTGTTTGCTCTCTTAATAAGATCAATTTTTGGATCTGACATACACACGTGCTGCTTCTGACACAAAATGTGTTACAGCTGCTTGTCCAAAGTACAAGTGCCAATGAACCAACAAAGCAGCCAGGCTCTTGAATAGATTTTTTTCCCAACAGTTTTTAATGGAGAATGAAATTATCTTGGTCAGTGAGATTTCTTTACTGTTTAATGGTTTTCTGATGGTTTGTTTTTGTTTTTGTTTTCCCTGTCCATGCAGAAGTTGAGAATGCCAAGCGGGGACTGGAAGGAGGACACGCTAACAACATCAGCACAGTCCACCCCGAGTGTCACCNCCCCTCCGTCACCCCCTGCGTTAGTCCCCACGCATCACCATCTGTCAGTCGCAGGTGGGCAACATGCTTCTGTTGAGTCAAGTGCTGCAGATCTCTGCAGGTTTAGAAAATAGACTAGTGTTGCTCTAATGTGTATTCATAGACCGTGCAGTCCAAGTGTATGCAGGCAGTGTAAAAAGAGACAGACAGTGTGAATGCTATGGTGTTTCATATTTAAATAAAAAGCAAATTAGCAAATACAGCTGTTTTCCATAAAAAAGCATTTTCAAGCCAAGTTTGACATGCAGAAATGTGATCTCACAATACCTCACCATGTCAGTAAGATCAGAAAAGTCATGTTGTAGTTCTTGGACTACTGTAGCTACTGTAGTTATATATTTCATCTCATTTCTTAAAGGAACATCAGTAAATACAACATGCATACACATAACTTATTGCCAGCCATTTTCCAAAACATACAACTGGATTAGTAAATTTTCTTACCTTCCATACTGCCATTGATTTTAGTTAAATCCAGTACGCCATAAAACCAACTTGTAGAGACTTGAAACGCGCTTGAGATGAATAATCCATCACAACAAAGCACTTGCCGTTATTATTTTTTGTTGAAATTACCACACATAATTTAACCGATTTAACATGGAGCTATACAGAAGAAAATGTATTTCTCTGCCAGAGAATATATTCCCAGGAGAAGAAACCAAGACATTCCAACGACCATGTCTTCTGCAATCATGCGTAGGTGTTAGCAGGCAAAACAGTGAATTTTAAGGTCACTGATCATGAAAGATTAAGGGATTTGGCACGCAACACGAAAACTTAAATACAGTTTTATGTTTTGGGAAATGGTTGGCAGTAACTTAACGTCTATGCGGGTAGAATTTATTTGGAGTCAAACATGCAAAACCACCGGTATGGTCCTTTAACATTCTGCAAGACCCATATTAGGTGATGTGTAGCATCCGGCTGCCACGCTTGCTGGTGTGATCATGTCCTGCTCCTGCTTGGCCTGAATACAGGAACTGGTTCCAGCTGAGTCCTACACTCGTTCCTGCTACCCCAGAGCTCAACAGTCTTACCCTCAGCACAGACATGGGAGGAACCGAGGGAAGAGGAGGAGGTGAGAGGTGGAGCTTCNAGTCTTACCCTCAGCACAGACATGGGAGGAACCGAGGGAAGAGGAGGAGGTGAGAGGTGGAGCTTCTTTGGAACTCGATCTATGGTTCAGAAGTCTCCCACTGACCCAGGCTCTGAAACCAGCACAGGTATTCACTCCCACATCTGGAGTTTTTCTGTTTCTTTGCTGTTATGTGTGGTATTATTATGTTGCTGATGCACAGTTGATGGGTGAGATTGTCACAGCATATTGTGGTGATGTCCCAGTGTTTGTTTGTGGATGCTGTCATTACACTGCCACAGATAAGCCTTGGGTTCATGCTGTGTAGTTCTAGATATCAGTGAGGATTCTCTACTGGCATGCTTAGACTACACTAAGAAGTCCCACCAAAGAGTCCCCACCCCACCCCACCACCAAAAAAATCCAGTCACAGCACTGGAACCTACAAGGGTGCTTTCAAAGCTGTAGTCCGTTTGCTCTTGTCTAAATCAGTGAAAATAAATCCAAATGAACCAAAATATATTGACAGAAGTCAAGTCAAACTTATTTATATAGCGCATTTTAAAACAACTGTCATTGACCAAAGTGCTGTACAATGGAACAAAGATGGTTCAATAAACAATATAAAAGCACACACCTCAAAATTAAATTTTGAATAAAAACAAGAAATGCAACATAACTATATACAGAAACATAACACATGCATCCATATAAGTAAAGTATAAAAACAAAAAAAAAAAACCTCAGAATCAACTGCAGTAATTGCTACCCAGAAAAAAGTGGTAATGATAACAGAAATAGAAAAAAAAGGAAGAAGGGAGCTACTGAAAAGCAATGCCAAACAGGTGTGTCCCAATGTTCCTCCCAAAAGTATTTAAGGAACAGGTGCTGCTCTCCCCGATGGACCTGGGAAGGAAAGAAAAAAAAAAGCCACATGAGAACAATCTGTACATTGAAATGTACAGAATGGAGTGGAAGAAGTTAATGTTTCCCTGTAACACGGAACAGCGATAGAACTGGAATATGTTGCTAGTTGGAATCATAATCGGGGCCATATGCCAAGCAAAACTCTGCCATCAGAATTTCATTTGTCATATTGCTTCACGTTACGTGAAGAAGATGTGCTGTGTTCAGACGGCTGAACAGGAGAATCGAGTGCATACGACATGCTAATCTGAAGACATATTTGGTAAGCTTGATATATTACATCCTTTTCACAGCATCTGTTTGATTTGTTATGGGTAATCAAAGGTGTAGTTTTCCGTTAACCATCACACCAAGCTCTCTCTGGATCTAGATCAGTCAGTAGATCACCTTGTAGTTGGTTGAGAACCAATTCAGAAGGAGCCGCTGCAGGGTTTATTTCTGATCACTTCTTCAAAATGGTGTCAATGCAGTTGTTTTGGTGACATATGGTAGAGCTTGCTATGTTCAGACCTGCCCAAAGTAGCAGTCATACCTGTTTCAGTGTGCTTGAATTCACTCTGATTCAGTTAGTCTGTAACGTCCTAATGATCAGTTGAGAAATACACAAAATAATGGTGAATAAAAACTCAAATGAAAATGTATATATGACAAATTGCAAGTTTATATGCTTGGCCTTTAAAATCATAACACTAAAATGTTCTTTTATAAGAAGCAGATTTGGGTCATTTAGCACCATCTGTTTATCTTTGTCGTCCCCTGCAGGCTTCTCACTGCAGTCCTACTTTGGCCTGCCAAAGTCTTCCACCATGGATGGCACTATGCCACAGATCAACCTCAAGGTGGAGGACCCTGCAAACTTCATACCCCCCAAGATTGAAATCTCAGGCATCGAGGCGAAGAAGGCGCCCCCACGGCCGCATAAACTGAAACCACGGGATATGAATGTTTTGACGCCTTCTGGCTTCTGAAGCCAGACCAGCTCAGCAGCTACACCTCTGCACCACTTCCTCAGTTTTTATGTCCTTTTGGTAGATTCTTGTCTTCAGCTTCTGCCTCCTTGCAAACTAATGAAGACAGAGAAGAGGAGGATCAGGTCACGCTTACTCATAAGCACCAGACACATCTCTGAACCTACATACTCCTCTTAACAGACACACCCAGATGGATTTAAGTCTTGCAGAAGTCCCTGTCCTTCCATCTCTCGTCTTTCTCATCTTCCATCTCCTTAGTCCTAATAAAATGCCAAATAGATCAGTTTCTTTGGTTATCCTTGAAGATGGTGCAGCTTTGTATAATTGTTTTGTCACATGATAACTGTACTTGTATTCAATAGCTTGCTGTCCTCATTCCATTTTTCTTGACAGCATGCCATTGAATTTGTTGAAGTATGCTGGCTGATCAGCTTTTTTCATCCTTAATACTCGGTTGCATCAGTTGTATATTTTTTTTAAAATAACCTCACAGATTTGTAGTTGTGTAGCATTTTTTCTGTGTTGGCATGCAGATTGTAGTTTGGCATGAGTGATGTGCCTAAGCCTGATGTGTGTTTGCTTTTGCTTTTTTTTAATCATGATGTGACTGAACTGAATTTACATTTGTGTTCTCAAATTGACTGCTAACATGATGATTTTTTATTATTATTATTTCAAGCTAAGAGATTTGTGTTGCCTGCTTTAAATCAACACTTTTCCTTCTAATACTAGTTAGTAAGGTGGCATTATCACATTTCCATATTTTGTCACGTATTATTTGCAAAACCATATGCTCTAAATATACAAAGCTGAAGTTGAAGATGTATTTAGGTTTTGTTTTTGCATTTCATTTTGTTTCATTGGAAGAATCCATTCTGTATATTTCAGAAACATTGATGAATTTCAGTAATTAATTGCACAAGGGACTTTGTCTCCCACAGACTTAATGTAAATAAATCTGACATGAACAAGCTAAATTCTTCTTTGGTTTCTTTTTTTCAGAAAATATTGTACTCTTTTGTATCTTAAAAAAAGAGGTCATTAACATCAATATGATTTTTAGTTTTTTAGTTTTTTTTAAATTTTACATTATGTGTATCTGAATAATGAGATAACTAAATTTTGTGAATATAGCATAGGATTATCAAACTCTTCTGGAAGAACTTGACTGGATAATTGCAGAAATGCATTGTAAACCACATGAAAGTAATAGGAATTTTCTGTAAACTTCCTTTGTCATGGAAGAAAACCATCTTAAATGTTTAAGTCTTCTAATCACATAAAGCAATTTGAAATTGTAATGAAAAAAAAAATGCAAGGATAAACTAAACAGTCTCACCAGAAGGTGGCAGAATATCCTCAAAAAAAAAAAAAAAAAAAAAAAACAGGTTGTAAAACAACCATCCAGTTCCAGGATGAGAAACATATAAGCTGAAATGAAATAAATTTTTTTAGCTATCAATGGCTATGATGTTTATATTTCCCAAAGCAAAAGTTAATATGGCAAATTAATTTAGCCTCAGCAGCATAAATGGCACAGGCGAGAAGAAAGAGGAGAGGAGCATTAGTCTGCACCTGTGTGCCATCTGCTATCTCCACCTTCATTTCACTAGTTTTTAGTTTATCTGTGTTACAACATACTTTTATTATAACAATAATTACTTTGTCAACAATACCACACCATATCTGAATATTATTAAGGACCAAAGCTACATTTTCCATATCAAAGCAAACATGCAGTTCAGCAGATAATGAGCTATCTGGAATAAAGGCAAACACTCGTATAAAAGGGAAGGGTTTTATAGCCTTGTTAGTTTTCCCAGCAGTACTGTCTACTGCTTTGCTCTGGGTGCATGTCGATGTGTTTGTGTGAGATGCAGCGAGTGTGTGTCTTTGCATATGCAGTGTTGCGGTAGATTTAGTACAATATGTGTCTGCTGTCCTCATTGTGTTACTTAGAAAAACACCAGAATGTGCAGATAAAAATCAATTGTTTACCTTCAAAGTTAAAAGTAACACCAATCTGATTGTTGTTTTTTTTTTTTTAATTAAAATCAGGCATATTTAGCTTATAGACTATCAACAGGTCCATTTTTGTCCAGATCCAGATAAGGATCCAGATTTTGCAGATTAAAATATGCTGGGACAGGAGGCACACTAATGGAATTGTACAGTAAAAACTCGTGCAGAGACATGCAACAACCACAACAATGTGGTTGTTCCATAGCTAACATCATGCTGATTCAGTAGTATGCAAATGACTTTGAAGTACATGAGCATTCAAACGTTTGGAATCACCCAGACATTTTCATGTTTTAGATAGAATCTAATACTTATATCACCAAGGTGGCATTAAATTTACGTAAATATACAGTCAAGACAGTAATAATGTTGCAACTGTCTATTATTGCTGGAAGTTACTGATGTATAATTATTCAGATAAAATTGCAAAGCCCCATTTTCAGCACCCACTACCATATATCCTTATGATAAATTCTTTTAGCTCATCCTTAATTGATCATGCTTGAATGCTATTTGGTTATCCCGGAGTCGTCTTTTCACTCTTGCAGATGACACTGGTATTTGGCATGTAATATGTAAGGAAACAGCTAACTGAAGACCTGTGGTGTCTTTTTCTGAAACAACAGACTCTATATTGTACTTATTCCCTTGAGCAGTTGTGTATCTAGGCCTTCCATTTCTTTTCCTGCCCTGATTAGATCCAGTTTGCCCTTATCTCTCAAGATAGTGGTGGACACTTTTGTGCAATCTGATACATGGAATAATCTTGATTTTGTTAAAAAAAAAAAAAAAAAAANAAAAAAAAAAAAAAAAAACTGACTTTTTTTTTTGGTTTTGAGAAAGCTGATTTGTTTTGGCCATTTCTGAACCCAGAATTGAACTTTAGGAATACCTTGCAACCTAAGTAAAGACAAATTATCTGCTTATCCAAACAGAATCATGGGTTTCAGGAGTTCTAACACAATTACAAAGGTCTAATAGTCAACTAACATTTCAATATCATTAAAGATGAGCTAAAACAGTATATCTTTAGTACATTAGAGTAGTGGCTGCAGAAAATGTGGCTTTGTGAATAAGTAATTACATATCAGTCATTTTGCAACATTGCAATAGTATTTTGGCTGTATATTTAAATCAATTTAATACCACCTTGGTGAATAAAAGTATTAGTTTCTATCAAAAACAAAAATTTCTGAGTGTTTTCAAACTTTGAATGCAAGCGTATCTTCAATATTTCCTGAGATAGACTCAGTAAAATATTGATTTTTTTTTTTAAGTTTCTTTCTCTTTAGGCCAGTCTATCATTAGAACAAGACATGTGTTTAGGCTTGTTCGACCTTGGCAGACACACTCTAATGAGACAGGAGTGACTGATGACAGTCTTTTTTTCAGGATTTGTTCAATAGTTTGTTGGCGTTAGAGTTCAAGTCAAGGCATTTCTTTCTTCCCATCACCTTTGACCTTTACGTTTCCATTCATTTAGAATTTAGCCAGAGATGTTCAAGGGACAGCACGTTCACTTAATTACAGGTTGTTGAGGGTCCACGTCTGGTTTTCAGGATGAGCTAGAGGAGTTAAGGAGAAGATCAAATGGTAGAAACAAGTGTGGACAGAGCTGTCCATCAAAAGCTGGAGGTGGACAGTCATTCGCTGCAAATAAAGGGACAGAGGTATGATGACAGAGAGGATAGAATGTAAAGTAGGAGAGATGCAACCGTGTTAAGAGGAATTTCGTGTTAGAGTCTAATAAAAGTACAAACACAAAACCAACAGGTAGAGAGGGGTGGAAGCTTTAAAGTTGTTGGTACTCAGTCAGTTTGATTTCTGTAAGAGTCTTGGATATAAAGAATTGTGTAAAGTTGATTTTTTCGGTTCCACACGACCAAAACAACACAGCAGTGGAGCAAAACCTATAACACTTATGAGACCCATGAGGGTGGGGGGGAAGAGAAAGAAGAGAGGAAACTGAGAAATAGAGAGCAATGGGTGGAGTCCCCCAACAGTCATGACATAATACAGATGGTTCTCTCTCAGGGTCCAACATGACGTGGTTGAACACCCCCCTCTCAACTTCTCCGCTCCCCACCCAAGTATCCAGCTCACTCACAGATGTGTGATGGCAAGCACCACCCTGACTCCACAACCACAGCAACCACGCACCAAAACAAGATATGAGTTTCAGATGCAATTTGAGACACGTAACACTCACTCATGTACTGTCTGAAAAACTGGTCAGAAAGTCTTTCCTAAGTATTTCATTTTTGTGACGGCCTAGACCAGAAAAAGACTCAAATGCAGGATACGAAGAACAGTCACAGAGTGTGGTTCAAAAATCCACAGTTTAATGACGGCTTCACTGGTCATACACAGACGGGCAGTCAGTAAGGCAGACAGAGCAGATAAGGGGCAGACAATAGGCAAAATCCAAAAACAGTCCAAACAGTCCAGGTAAACCAAAAGCAGATAAATCCAACCGAGAAACAGGCTTAAATCCAAGTCAAAAACAGGCAAAGGTCATACATGAGAAATCACAAGAGATAACACTGAAACAAAACGCTGGAAAGCTTGACTACACAGAGAACAAGACAATCTGGCAGAGAACAAAGGAACTGTAGGTAGTATAAGTAGAGAGGTGAGTGATTAGCAGATTGGACTCAGGTGATGCTGAAAACTGGCGGGAAACTAGAACAAGGACAGGAAGTAAAACTAACAGAACAACAAGGAGAACCAGTTAACAAAATAAAACAGGAAATGATTAGACAGAGTCATCACAATTTTGGATTAACAACTGGAAATGGTCATGATTGTTACCAAAAAAAAGTATTTACTAACCAACAAGATAAAGGAGATCTCATTTAAAATCATTCACAAATGTTATCCTGTGAAAATGTTTTTAAANCAAGATAAAGGAGATCTCATTTAAAATCATTCACAAATGTTATCCTGTGAAAATGTTTTTAAATCAAAAATATAGATGGGAACTGGATGGTTTGTGTGTATTTTGTAAAAGTCATGATGAAGCTTTAATACATCTCTTCTGGAACTGCACCTACACAAGAATCTTTTGGACTGATACGATGAACTTTTTTCATAAAAAATGGATAACAATTTCCCTCAAAAACACTCTAAGTCTGTATTATTTGGTATGGTGAAGAATGAACTTCAAAATAATGAGACAATGTACATTGTTAATTTGTTTATAATTTATGGCAAATGTCAGATCCACACCAGTAAATTTTTACACCAAAAACCAATTTAATGTATGCTGCACTTCCTTTAACATTTACATAGATATCCTAAAACAACTTAAGTTGTAAGGCTATCAAGATGATTTCTGCACTTAAAAACTCTATATTTCTGAAATGTAACCCTCGAGCATCGCTTCACTCTTTTTGTTTCCTGTTCTCTTTGCATTGTTTGACTTTACCTGCTACACTTTTGTACCTTATTGTACAGTAAATTGTTTACTTAAACAAAGTTTATTTTTAAAAAAAAGTCTTTCCTTAACAACCTCAGCATAACAACTCCAACTCAGATGTCAGAGTATTCAACACATACACCCTTGTGACACAGTTCAGACTTGCCTATCAAGCTTAATACCAAATGCTGAGAGTGTAATGCTATGATATAATAACAAGTATCACTATATCTGGGATAATGTGATTATAGTGTAAATATACTTAAGAGTGATCTAAGGGTGACTGCATGATGATCTGTTACATGCAGTAAGTGTGGGCACACTTGTGGTTCAGCAGCACACCAGTAACACTCCAGGAAATCTCAAAGCAGGTAGACATCTCGAGTGCACGCATTCATTCAGTTAGGGAATTTTGCAATTAACAGATAATGTGACAATGGCATACTGTTATCCATACAGACTGCACATGTCAAAGTGTTGAAGATGATGGAGATTATTTGCTTAAGGTTCACTTTAGAGAGTTGCTGTGATAAGAACACAGATACAGGGACATAATTCCAGAAACAGACACAGTTTTATTGCTTGGTAGCATTTCATTTCAAGTATACATAAATTCACATGATTTGTTTGTGCATCAACATCACCATGGAGATGACTAACATGTTGTTGTTGTTCAGGGGTAACTTGGTTATTCACACAATGACAAGAACAGCTGGTGACAAAACCTATAAGGAGGGCTTTGGGGGGGGGNGGTCGCTTTTGACATCTCCTGCTGGGTGGGTGCGCCATCAGAGAGTACATGCTACGCCATCTGACTTAAGAACCACATCTGGGGCTGATTCACAGCAAGTTGGCCTGGAGGTGACCCCACTATATCAAGGCGAGCTGATCTGATCCCCATCCACAGCTTCAAAAACTATTGTCTGTCAAACTAAGCATCAATTCAAACCCATGACCTGGAGATAGGGCTACAGTGTTAAGGGTGTACATGGATATAGGTCAAATGCAAATCAAATCAGTGTGCTTATGTTGCGCAGTAATACAGTGCTGTAGTTCATAGATTAACTTGTGCTACAACATCTGCATTTCCTTGCATGTACATACTTACAACTGGTTGAGCAATATACAATTTTTAGTTGAGCAATACACATTTTTGTGTAGTTTTGGGTGCGTTCTATTGTGTAAGCTACAAAGAACCTAATTCTACCTGTTTTGCAGAATGCAGTTTGCAGCCTCTGGTCAAAAAATAAAAGCCGTGTGGCTGTGGTGTTCGTCAGGCATTTTCCTGCCATCCCCCACTGAGAGAGAGAGAGAGAGAGAGAGAGAGAGAGAGAGAAGATCAAGAAGAAAATGAGTGCATTGGTGCATTGGACCCTCCTATACAGACCCCCAGGCTCTAACTTGAAGCAGATGTGTAAGGGGAGATCCCCAACAATATGGTCTGAACAGTCAGCTGGGGATGCTTGAGTCACTAGAGTCACATCCGGTGAACATTCATTTAGAAGCTGCACACTCCCAGAGTGCTCTCTAACCTGTGAAGAAAAGACATTAAAAAAAAAAAAAATCTTTCAACATTACCACCGCACCACTGGATGCCTATGTGCATGCAAATAATTGTGTGTGTATGAATGTGTGTGCGTGTGTGAGGCATGATTCATGATGACATGCTGTAAGGGATAAGTTTAATATGCAAGACGTGTCATGTGTCATGCAATTAACCAAAGTGCATATTATTTTATTATCTAAATTATATAGTGCTGGATGCAACTCAGTCTTATCATGCCTATTTATCTCCATCCCTATTTGTCTCCATGAACTGACCAATGACCAATATTTATCATCATCAGAATCATCATTATTATTAATTTTTGCTGAAACTTTGAGTTCACAGTTCATTATACAGTATGTTCATCCAGTGTGAACACACAACTGCCACCATTGTGCATATTTTGCCTTATTAATTATTAGTTATTATCACCCCAGAAAAAATAAAAAAGGTTCTGTCTTTTCACCCACTTCGGTTGGTTTGTTTGTTTTCTAATCTCAAGTATGTACGAACTAATTTTGAATGAAAACAATCAGGCTTATTTATCCCATGACAGACTATCAGTAAGTACAATTTGGTCTGGATTTGGAACTGTTTATTAGAAACAGCCAAACTTTTTCTAGGCTTGTTCAGTCTTGGTGGAGGTATGTGCTGAAGGCCCTCTAGTTATTATCCTTATTATGGTCTGGTTCAAATCAGGTGAACTGGAACTGGAAACTCAGGTTGTGCATCAGTAAGAATATGAGTGTGTGTGTGTGTGTGTGTGTGTGTGTGTGTGTGTGTGTGTGATATTTCTGTATTTTACTGTAATTTTCATTTTTCATCTGTCATTACTGCCAATATGATGGATTCACCTCAAAACGCTGGTTTATCTGGGTGTATCCAGACTAACCATACATATTTCTGTGACTTTGACACCATAAAAAAACAGGTTGTCATTCATTAATGAAGAGTACATAACACCAGTATGAAATAAATCAGCACTATAATGTGATAAGTCCCTGCCTTAACCACCTAGATAACATAAACGAGTGAATTGACCTGCTGAAATAGCCTCATATTCCTTGGCTGATAAACTATGATGAACCTGCAATATTTGACCATCATTTTATATCACCATAATGAAGAAACCTTTGATCTCTGGGTGGGTCTCACTGGATAACAACTCATGGTGAGAACATCATTATAGTTATTAATCCTTTAAGCCAGTAGAGGAATGCAGTTTTCTGGCTTCTGTCCAGTGGCTCTCCACACGGATACATGAATATATGATAAGAAAGAGAAAAATGCACATCTGTCATGTGACAACACCCTCAAAATATCAAACTCATTTAAAAAAAAAAAAAGGCTTATAATAATCATGCATTTTTGAGAGATCGCTTCAGCTGTAATAGCGCCATAAGTCCTAACAATTACCAAATTTGGTGTTGCCTGTTTATTACGGGACAGCAACAATATAGACACTCACTGATGATATGAAACCAGGTAAAAGTTATCAGGTCCTGCTGATTGCTCTAAATTTATAGCCTTACTGGAGATGTAGATAAAGAGAAGCAGATGACCTACATAAACAGGGTTAAACTTTGAGACTGAGAAATGTGGATTTGCAAAAATGGGTTTGGCTCAGCATTAACAAAATAATATTTAATATTTGATGCGCAGGCTTGACGAGTGACAGCCAGCAGCTTGATGTGGTGTGGAAAAGTGGGATTAGAGAAGGGATTCAGTTTTGTTCCACTTATAAAGCCCACTCATAAATTGGACCGTCCCCATTCTTCTTCTTCGCTAGAATAACGTATGGGCTGATGGGGTTTGAACAGAGGAAGGAGAGGCATGTGATTTGGCCCGACACTCACGCATTCCTCAAGCCGAGATGTGGACTGTGAATAGATTTAATGTGGTCAGAGAGATCACACCAGCATATATGTATTAATCTATTGTACATGTATTAATACATGTATTAATTCCTGCCTCTTTCCACTCACCCAATATCTTCTCTCAAGGGAACTGCTGGTTGCGAGGCAGGGTGCACCCCGGAAAGGTCACCAGCCCATCATAAGTTGACACACACCCATGTTCACATTGACAGATGTGAATGTGAACATGGGAACATCTGTACATGTGATGCTGTTTAGAATTTCCAATTCACCAAACTTGCATGTCTTTGGAGGTGAAAAAAACAGAGCACTTGCGTAAAATCACACAGGTATGGAGAGAACATGCAAACTCCACACAGAAAAGCCCCAGATGGATTTTCAACCAAAGAACTTTTTGATAACCACCAAGGATGATGATCCCCCACATGTAGTTTATAGTTTATACAAGAACCCAAGTCATTCAGCTTCTGTATTGCGCAAAAGCACAGTCAGACGTGCAATAAAATGCTCTTTTTCCTTATCTTAGATCTTATCTTGTGTAGGACCTTTGCACAGAGAAATTTATGAATGGTGTGAGTAATTAAAGTGATCATGTGAAGTTCCAGTAAATGTATGACTTCCTTTTTTCTCATGCTATTTTATTTGATATTTTATCATATTTTAGTTTTACTCTTCATTGTCATTTAAATGTTGCTTTAAATTCATTTTGTTCTTAATGTATTTTTTAATATTGTTTTAATGCATGTTGCCTTGTGTAAAGCACTTTGAAATGCTTTGTGTTTGAATGGTGCTACTCAAATAACTTTGCCATGCCTTGCTTTCATTGCTGGAATGTTGGAGAACAGAGTAGATCTTATTAGAGTTGAGATCTGTGATCACTGATACAGTGATGTTAATAATTATTACTATATGTGCTGTTTTGTTTTATATGTAATGCAAAGCCAGGCTTTCATTTCTGTCACACCCAAGACTAAGATATACTTTTTGTAGAATGGAGAGTAGGACAGGAGCAAAGAGAGACATGAAGTAAGAGTCAGAGATACTATTTACTTTACTATCTGACTCCAGTGCCAGAGCCAAAGAATTTATCAGACCTCTCTAAAACCACATCTTCACCTGAGGAACAATTTAGTACACGGAAGAGACACCACCCTGTGAGTATCAAGGAAGGAGTAAAGAAAAAAAGAAAAAAGAAAACAAGGAAATAATGACCACTAAATTAGTAACAAGTTGTTCCTGAAGAAGTGATAATATCTGATTTCTTACTTTGTGGGAACAAATTGGGTGGTACCAAAAAAGACATTTCCTTTTGAGAGTGTCCATCTTACTGTTTCATTGAATTACAGTCTGTCAACCATTCTGTAAACCCATGACATGCATGATTTGACACTGCACCAGGTTTTGAATAGAGTTCACACTGAAAATTCTTTGCAAATTTTAATGTAAATGTACTTGGGATAGGCAATCCATCACAGTGAACAAAGCGTCTTACATTTTTTGGGGAACCACAGCCAGCAAATGTTTGCAAAAAAGAAAAAAGTATATGTTCATCCTTCTCATTAGGTTGTGTTTCATTAGCCTGATTCTTCGCTGACTGTTGAAAATAAATTTTTGTCTACAAATTTCACTGAAGTTTCGGCCAGCTCAAAGTAATCCAGACCAATCCTTCTCCAAATAAATCTTCAGTCCAAGAGATTGATGAGTGAAAATAACCATATTGTCATATATGGCTGCAGATATGAAAGGTGAACCATTATAACGGTTTCGTTTCCTGCTAAATCAACAACTTCTTGAATAGAAAAGTACAGACGTTATTGACAAGTAATCCATTCAATAGGAGGTGATCCATCTGTGCCATCTGAAGGGCTGAACACCTGAGAAGGAGCAGGGTGGGGTGAGAGCACAAGAGGAGGTGTCAGAGGAGGGGTGGCTCCGGCTTCTCCAGGAAACAGCCTTTAAATCCACAGTGGGAAGGTGTCAGAGTGCGCAGTCTTACTGGATTAACAAGACAGAAGCATCACTCCACCCAGGAAACTCCAAGTCACTGTCACCCAGAACAGACACGGTGTCCAGCGAGGACGGCACAGCCTGAGCCATGTGTGGTAAGTTTGCTTTTTCAGAGAGTTTAAGAATTTGTTAGTTTAGAATAAGCAAAGAAAAAGTGCCTTCACGGACTGCTGTGGTGCTCATTGGCACACTGCCGCGGTTATGTGCATCATTTAATTGATGAAGCGAGTGCGTTTTTGCAGATAAAAGAAAGGTGACAGCAGTAATCATTACCATCTTTTACATTTTAGAGTTTAAAAGACGCGATATGTTGTTGTCTTTTGCCTGCATCCTGGAGAGTTTTTACGCACAGCTGCTACGTGTCAGTGTTTGCATGGGTGTTGATGGCAGGACAGACAGGACAGACAAGTATGAGAGGGACTAAAGTAAACGGATCAGATTTAGGTGAGAAACAGCGTGAATGAATTGTTTTATCGGGCGTTCATCGAGTGACTCATGTTTGCTTTACTCAAGCTTCCAGCCAAATTTTGTGCGTCTTTTTAATCACGTGTTGTTTCCTCAAGCGTTCCGTTCTTGATCAGAGACATTTACAGCAGGAAGCGGATCTTTAGCTGTGGTTCAGCTTCTCTTCGTGTGTCATCGGAAGGGGCCAAAGCTGCGGACGTTTACCGCAGAGCCGACTTGGCTGCTGCAACACTGAGCGCAATGTGCGCCTGTCAATGGCCAGCTGTGTGTGTGTGNTGTGTGTGTGTGTGTGTGTGTGTGTGTGTGTGTGTGTGCGTGCCACGGAACATTCCAACGGGTCTGTCTCTCTCTCCTCATTCAATTTTCAGTTCAGTTCAGTTTAGTTCATTTCAAAGGCTTTATTGGCATGAAAGTTTCAAAAAAAGAACAATTTTGCCAAAGCATCAAAGTACAAATTCATAAAACATTTGGACAATACAATATATAAAGAGTAATAAACTCATTCTCTCTCTCTCTCTCTCTCTCTCTCTCTCTCTCTCTCTCTGTGTGTGTGTGTGTGTGTGTGTGAGAGAGAGAGAGAGGAGGGTGATTACTTTAATAAAGAAGCATCTTCTTGTTTATTTATTTATTTATTTATTTTTAACATGAAGCTATCTCATCCAGCCTGTTATGAGCATTTGTTTTTCTTTCCTGATTCTGGAAGGTATTTTTATTTTTTTTTATTTTATTTTTTTTTAATAAAGAATGTATAAGTGACAGTTCACCCTCACCGGCAAGCCACATCCCTTTCCTGAACAAACCACAGGAAACTGGTGTTAATGTCACTCAACACTAGTCCACTTTTTGGGTAGTCTGCCTGCTGTTGTATCTGCAATAGATTTGTCCTAAAATAATGCGATAATCTCTGTCTCAAGAATAAGAAAAGATGTTACTCTGCTGCTATTAACTGCAAACTCTGCCTACATGGTTGAGCATCTCAGGGGATTTAAGTTGTTTCGTTCTCCCTCTCAAAAAGGGATCTTTGCCTACCTGAATTACCAAGTGCCTCGCACCAGGAAGGAGATATTTGAGACGCTTGTGAAGGGGCTGCAGAGGCTGGAGTACAGAGGGTATGATTCAGCAGGTGAGACAGCATTCCCATATGCATTGCACACACACACACACACACCAAGCACAAAAGCATATGGTAATGCATGACAGCACCTGCGTGTCACGCATATTAATAGAGCATAGTGTGTGTAATTTTTCTTTGACTGATTTAAAACCTACTACATGTAATTAATGAATCATGCCAAATAATTATACTGCAAATCCAAAATTATTTTGAAGAATAAAGTGAAGAGTGACTAGCAGAGCAGATGATTTTTTTTTATTATTATTATTATTTTATTATTTTTTATTTATTATCACATTATTATTATTATTATTATTCAATTATTATCATCACAGTATAAATAAAGATTATTATTATTATTATTATTATTATTATTATTATTATTATTATTATTATTATTTNGTATAAATAAAGATTATTATTATTATTATTATTATTATTATTATTATTATTATTATTATTATTATTTCAGAATGAAACAGGATGCCATGCAGGCAATGCATGTGTGTTGTCTACATTTGCGTTGCCTGCGTGGCATCCCAACTCACCCTGTGTTGCACACACACACACAATTTATATTTGCATATCCCATTCAAGCAGGATGAAGCCAAAGAACTAGCAGAGCTAACACAAACACACACACATAAAAGAGTGTTTTGATCTACCAGGGCCATTAGAGAAAATTTAAAATCCTATGAATATAAGATAAAGATAAAACTTCTCATTTTAATATATATGTGCTAAATTTGGTGTCACACAGATTATTTGCTACATGACCAACCCTAAATTTCATTGAATTCGGCCCATTAGGATTGATTTTATTGGGTAAAAACTTCTTCTGGATGCAGAATACGATCTGGATCACCTCCAAAAGTTAATCACTTCTTCTTCTCAACATTATCAGTCTGTCATCCAAATTTCATTCAAATTCGTCCATAATTTTTTGAAATATCCTGCTAACAAACAAATATCAAACAAGGTCAAACATGATCACATAACCTCCTCGGCAGAGGTAAATAATTGGTTTTATGTTTTGGAAAATGGTAGTATTTATTGGGCTCAAACATGCAAAACCTCCAGTGTGGTCCTTTCAATTTCTTACTGTGAAAGGCTACATTTCATTTCCCTGCTTTGTATTGGCAGGTATTGCTGTGGATGGCCCCAACAAGACAGGCAACCACAACGACAATAAATCCATCTGTTTGATCAAGAAGACAGGGAAGGTCAAGGCTCTGGATGAAGAGTTATACAGTGGGTTTATGCACACTTAAATCATATGTCTATAACATTGTTATTGATTGCCTTTTGTGTACCACACTCAAAATTACGTTGCTGCCCTCCATCGGACATTTTGTGCTTCATTTAGCTTCTTTAAAGTTCTCTGCAGTCTTTTCTTGTCATTAAAGTTTTGCCGTCGTGTATTGTACGATCAGAAAAAGACTCACTGGATCTGGATGAGGAGCTGTATACACACTTTGGCATCGCTCACACACGCTGGGCCACACATGGAGAGCCGAGCGAACTCAACAGCCACCCCCATCGCTCCGACAAGGACAATGGTAATAGAGTCAAAGTACTCGCATGCATCTTGCTTGCACAAATTCTCACACACAGCGTAAGAACAAACATAAGACATAGGAATGGCTGAGTTTGGTCTTCAAAAGAAAGAAATTTTGAGATCCAGTCTCCACTTTTTTCTGTGATATGCATGTTTTCGATTATATCTGTGTCATTAGAAAGCTTTTTCATTTTACGTAACTGTATTTTGCACACCCTCACACACCTTTTGCTTCCTCCAAGTGTACACCCATCTCTTTGTCATTAGTGTGACGTGTTCGTAGTGGGCGGTGCTCATAGGTGTGTTATGTGCCTTGGCTTTAGCCCAAGGTAAGTATCCTCACAAATCCAATGTATGCAAGTCCATATCAGAGAAAAAATGGACTAGCAAATAAATTTTCTGTCTCTTGTAATACTAGTTTACTTCTCTTGTACTAGATACTTTCTCTTGTACTTGTTACAAGTTGGATATTACTCACGAAAACTTGTTTTTTGTAGCCTTTAGGCTGTATATTTGTCAATTCTGTATCTTTCTTTATGTGCTATTAATATCCTTGTTTGAGCAGATAAATCTGCTTTTAGGTCCACATGCATCAAATTCCCTGAAGAAAGCACCATTCTTAAAGAAACCTGTTAGACTTGATATGCAGTCACATGTATGTCACTGTTAGAATACAGTATGTAGGTGTGGCAGCTTGTAGCCCTACTTTTAGTTTGTCAAGCGTAACTACAGATCATGTACAGCATGTCAATATATCAGTGGTCTTATTTGAACTTGAATACAAATGAACCTCGCCGTCTGATCTTTTCACTTTTCTTCAGAGTTTGTTGTCATCCACAATGGCATTATCACCAATTACAAAGAACTGAAGGAATACCTGGTGAGTAATTTTATATTTACCTTGTCCTTTTTTTGGCCTGCAGGTAAATGTTTTTATTAGGGCCATTCTCTCTCTCTCTCTCAGTCAGACAGAGTTTGTCGTGTGTGTGTTCTGTTCCTAATGTTCAAGGCAGGCTTAAAAATCTTTTAAATATCTCGACACCCTAAACCTCAGTAAGTGGCACACTAAATGTTATTACACACTACACAGTATAAGTAAGTCTGTCAAGGGTAACCAGATGTATCACTGCAGCCAAAGGACCTAAAACAATTTTATCTGATCAGACATGTGAAGCATACTTGCACACTTCCATTTTCAAAGCTACAATAATCTGTTTTGATAATCATGAGGAGAAAAATTAAAAATAAGACAAATAAGGCAGTCCGGCCACAGTGGGTAGTTCATTTATAACCTTATAGAGACCTATAACAGGGGACCCATAACAGGGGTTTTCAAATTGTGTTGTGTGTACCACAAGATCCATCTTCAAGTGGTATGCAAGATGATTTTGGAAATGATGACAGTAGACATGGAAATGTTTGGCCTGCTATAATTCAGTATTGGAGGATGCAGTAACATTTTAGCATTTTTTTGGACAACATTATATAAAAATAGGAAAGCTCTGGCTCTGGCCATTTTAATATGCTTATTTAAATAACCAACAGAGGCAAGCACACAGGTGCGTGTGGATTCATTATATTTTGCAGGAGCACAAATTTCTGACAGAATTCCGTTGGCTAATTATGTTGCTATCCATCTTTGACCCACGAATAAATCAACGTCCGGTTCATTATTGTATCTGTGGTAAGCGGAAAGAGTTTGAGAATGTAACTTTTGATGGCATGTTTCGTCTGGGTGTGCGCGGTGTGGCTCTGAGAGTTTTTTGTCATCTTCTCAATGAAAAGACAAGAACATCTGGTTTCCCTTCCACAGCTCAACATGTGAATTCAGCATTAGAGTGGGTAGCTTGTTGGTGGTGCTTAGATATTTTTTTGTGCTCAAAAGTGGCACTTGGATCAAAAAGTTTGAGAACTACTAATCTATAAGCAAATTCAAAAGCACAGTTTATTGTCTCCAAGCAGTTGAAACAGCAGGATGAAACATTTAGATGGAATTAAATACCTGCTGTGGGTGATTTATAAAGACTCCATATCTCTATCTGTCTCATTACGTATATGAATATATATCATTTTTACCCACTTTAGATGGCCAAGGGATATGAGTTTGAGTCAGAGACGGACACAGAAGTGATTCCCAAGTTGATCAAATATGTTTATGACAACCGAGAGAGTGTCAGCATCTCCTTTTCTACTCTGGTAGAGAGAGTCATTCAGCAGCTGGTGAGTAGCCCATACTTAGCAACACACACATACACACACTTATTTACACTTTACTTTCCTGTCCAGTCACACACCTTACATCACTGCAAACAGTCCCCATGGCAACAACTCTAACAGCAGCAGAAGTGACTTCATCGCTTCTAGAGGCAGATTTTTTTTTTTGGGGCGTGATCAAGCACACTTCTCCTTTCCATCGTGTGACCTTCATGCTTCAGGAGCTCCACACGTTCGGTTGTAGTCCATTTCCTCTCATCAGAAGAGCAGAGAAAGCAAAAAAGCAGCCATTCTGGGTTAGCAGTAATGGGAAACAGATAGTTAGAAAAACTGCCTCAAGACTACGACACCCCCC